>APFE031723408.1:0-57703 GCA_000404065.3 Pinus taeda
TAATGTGCTATCAATTCTTCCGTAAAAATTGCCCAAGTGATAAATTGTTTACGAGAGCAAAGCCATTGATACCATACAAACTGATTTGGTTCCAAATATAAAGTTGCAATACGTACCTTTTGTGTGTTTTGAACATTATTGAGATTAAAAAATTGCTCCATCTGTAATATCCATGTTGCGGGATCCTTGCCATCAAACTTCCTCATATCGATTTTTGGAATATGGCGCATCTTCGATCCAACATTAGAGTCTATGAAATCATGATTAACATTTCCTGTGTTCGCATCATGAGTTTCCTTTACTCCCCTTTCACCATTAGTAAGTATTTCTTGTAGAAAATTTGTCAAATCTGCCTCCAAATCTATCTTCAAATCGTCAATCTTGGCTTCCACGCCCTTTATCTTAGATTCCACGCCATTTATCTTAGCTTCTGTTAGCTTTTGTGAGCATGAAATTTGTTGCACTTGGTCTTGTAATTTTGATATATCATGTAGCATTTCTTCCTCTTCTTCATGAGTCATGCTAGAGCTTTCAGATTTCTTACTAGGTGTTTGCATTTTCTTTCCTTGGGGCATCAGTTACCGATACTAATGCTCTATTATGCCCTTTGAATTCCTTCAAAATAATTTTTCAAACCAAGCTTAAGCAAAAATTTTAAAAATCTACACACCTTTTTTCACTTTGTAGGAGCTCAATATTTCCTCTGATGTATCTCTATAATTTCGTCTCATCTAGTTTTGAAATTGCGACCTGTGGTAGCCCTCTGTGTCCTCTTTCCAATGCCACCAGCCTGACCCCAATTGGATTCTCCAATGAAGAGTTATGCCAAATCTCCCACAATGACCTGATTATAGACTAATTCAGTAGAGCGAACTTGTACGACGTGCCACGTGTCCCTGTTTTGACCTTTGGATCTGAAAAATATATACAAGAAACTACAGTCCGTCCTATTTCTGTACCTTCTTACAAAATTTCAATCCGATGCTCAGAGAGAAAGTTATGATGATTTTCCCCAAGTCACCTGTTTGGAATGTAATTCAGGAGTCTACAAAAAAGACCAACTTCCTCTGATCATATCTCCACAAATATAGCGCAAAAAGCTCTGAAATTCAGACCCAAGGTTCATTGTGATTTCGTCTCAAATGGGTTTTTTTTTTCGCTTCTGAAAAGTCGCAGAAAAAAGTTATAGCAAAAATGCCACGATGACCTGTTTGGAGCAGCGAAACCCTAGAATCCAAAGCTCTGATACCAAATGTTATGAAACTAGCTCAAGAAAAGATAGAAAAGATAGATCAACACCTTAAAATTCAGCCTCTTCGAGGGGTAACCTTTTTACATTACATAAATGAACAATTCTTTGATGATCAAAGACAAACCTCCTTTCTATATTAGGAGTCTAAGTAGTCACAATATTAAGCAGCCGACTAACAATAATATAAGCCACAAAAATAACAATAGAGGGATTCTATGGGGCACAGTAATAACAATATGGGGACAATAGGGGCACACCAATATTAATAAGGGGTACAAATACAATAGTAATGGGGTAATCACTAGTATTATAGGGACCCAACAAAGCATGCAGGAACTTTAACTTCCATGGAGCATATCTCCAAATTTAGTATAGAAAGTGAAGATTTGAAATTTGAACCATGTATTCCCCAAAAATATTCTTGATGTTCTCCAAGTTTCATCATCTAAAACCTCCTAGAAAAAAGTTATAGTGAAAAATCCAAGATGACCTATTTGAACAAGGAAAACCATAGGTTTGTATGCTGTGATACCAAAGGTTACAGACATTGCGCCTTAAAAATAATAATCAATAATTACAATCATCTTCAAAGGGGAAACGTCCTTCTATAGTGATTACAATGTATAAAACAAGATTTTATGATCCTGAGACTAGGTCTCCTTAGTGTGTCTGTATATATATATATAGGAGAGAAAGGGTGCAATTATAATAAAATGGGACCATGGAAGGTCCTAACCTACATAAAAATATAATAATAGAAATGTAATCACTCAATATATAGGGTTTAATAAGGGGTTTTTAACATGGGGCCTATATAGGGCTTAACAATGGCGCATTTATAGGATCTAACACTCAATTAGATGTGCTCTTTTTGTAGCAACTCCTACATTTAGTGCTCCATTTTTTTCTCAATTTCTAGGATGGATCTATGGTATGAGGCTGCAATATGAAAAGAAGCTCTAGGGATGAATCCTACAAAATGTTGGACCTTGTAGTAGATATAAATTAGCATATTGGAATCCATTTTGAAACATCCCACACACTTCTCAACCTATAATCAATAACCAATGATGTTCAACTATGGGTTTAGTGTGGTGGATCAATCATTTGATAACATAAAAAAATTGGGGTTTTGTTGATGTTTGTCACCGATAATGAATTGGAGAGAATGTATGTGTGCTGACATATATGAGAAGAATATGCACTCTTACTCTTCCTTTGTAACATAATTAAACGTTGTTGGCTTTATTTTTGCAATGAACATTGCCACATTGGGGGATTTAGGCTCTAATATTACTCTTTTCCTCAATCTATCTTTATAATTAAGTCTTTTCAATAATGGGCCTTATGCACATGATAATCATAATCCAATGCATTGATGACTTACAAAATTGGCATTGCTTACTAGATCACTTATGCTATTGTTGGCATTAGTTGCACTACAATCCCTTTGTTTGTGTAGACTTTTGAAATATTGGTAGCATTATAGTGTTGACTCTTTGGAGTGGATTAGTTGTCTTAAATGAACTTCTTTTTTTGTTGATTGCCAATAACACTTGTGTTTAAATTATTGGCATGTAAATTCTATTCAATCTTCACTGTGAACTAGTATGCGTCCCTGATAGATTTGATGTCGATGAAATTAAGCTTGATTTGAATGTACATGTGTGATTATTACACATCATTTTGTCACATTAGACAAATGACCATTGATTTGGATCTCTTGTTATCCACACGTGTTCCAAAGCATTACCCTACAAATTTTGAAACTAAATTATCCCAAAGAAAGTGGAATTTCTAGATCCTATGGTACAAAACCCTGATTTTGGCTATATTCGCGGTTTCGTAGATAATTTATGTGCATACGCAGAGAAGACCATTATTATCTACGCATAAGTTCGCATTGTCTTCCACTATGACCTACGAACATGACTTGAAGCATGTAAAAATAAAAAGTAAAGTCTAGAAACATTGGTGGTAGCATCTATCCCAACCAACAAGCTTCGAATGAGTGCCTATTCAGTGTTGATCCCTCCCAACATGGAGTACTCACGTTCCTTTGTGGTACCTCTATCCCACTAATAGTGGATCTCATCCCTTGGAGAATGGATCCATAAATTCCCATTTGTGGCCTATAAAGCCACTACAGGTCTAAGAATTGGAGGAGGACTGTTGGAAGTAGGTTTATGTTGTTGAGCTTAGGTTGGAAGGCTTTTCCTTCAAGGGAGAGGGTTGGAGATTGTAGGAGGGACTTGCAACATCAAGACTATATGGTTGTAAGGCTTTTCTATAGTTTTATGAATATAAAAGCATTTGTTCTTTCTCAATTACATATTCATTGATTTAATTTGTAGGATTCCTTGCTCACCTACATGGATTTTGGTTGTATATTGGTTAGTTTATGATATATAATTGGTTAATGAGTCCATTTATCTCTTTGATTATATGTTGTATGCTTTGATCTCTTGTTTGTCTCTGTCTTTGCAGATCTATTTCAAGATAGTATGGAGAAGCTGTCAGGAGTGACGAGAGGACATTTAGAGCATCAAGGAGCGAATGGTCAAAAGCTTTGAGGGACTTCATCAATCATTTCGTCAAATCGGTTAGAGGCCTCGATCATTCTATTTGCTTTCACTCAATCATAGTCTAGGGAAAGGTTACAAATCATGTTTGTTTGTTACTAGGGTTCTTTGCAGTCTAAGGAGATCGCTCTTGTCTGCAAGAGGGAATTGTCCACATAAAAAATTGGTGACTCTGCTGGGGAATCATTTCAATATCCATAGTTTCCCTTGTTTGAACTTTTCAACCAATTGCACAAACCTTCTTAGAGTGTTTGGAAATATTAGAAATTTGTGTTTTTGATTGGATTTTATTTATTTTTATTTTTTCTTGAATTTCCTCGTTGTGCGCATTTTCACTTTAGGCACAGTTCGCACTTTTGCACATATTCCTTTTAGCAACAAAGCAAATACGCACTGTTTTATTCCAGAGCCTGCGCACATGCCTGAAACTTTTGAAAAACTCGGTTTTATCCTCTTGAAATCCAATCTTTTGGTTTTTTCCTATTGTTTCACACTTGTTTGAACCTCTTGTGAGTGATTGTCAGTTTGGCTGAGTGTTATAAATAGTTTTTCTTGTTATTATCTTCTTTTTGCAAATTAGTGTAAGGTCTTATCCTGTCAACGGTCGATTTATCAAAAGAGAGGTTTATTAGTCTTGTTGTCTTCACTGTCTATCTTTCTTCTATCGATTACATCAGGTTATGAGTCCAATTTTCCCTTCTGTAAAAGTTTGATTTGAGTGTCAAAATCAATGATTTGCAAAATTAGGTATTGTTTGTGAAAAATATTCCTTGTGCTTGCTTCAAAATGGAAAATCATTTATTATTTCTGCTATTGAAGTGTTCATGAACTGTAATATTGTTGTAACTAAATTCATAGCATTCCATTAAAGAAAATTCATTTTTAGTTATTATTGGTTTCTTATTGCACTTGTCGAATTTCTGAGTGCTTGTATGAAAAGAGAGATTTCTTGTTTACTTCTGTTATTGGGCAATGTGAAAATTTGAAATTGTTTTCAATATTCGGGTGATTTGAAATTGGTTATTTGCATTTTAGGAAAAGGGTAATAGTGGGGTTTAGAGTTTTGTTTATATTTCAGTTGAAAAAGTGAAAGACTCTTTCCTTGCTTTAGATATATTTTCATTGAAACAAAAGATTATATCATCATTTTTATTTGCATTAGGATTGCCCCAAGTCATAATTTCATCAAGTTTCACATCCATTACCTTTGTGTAACAACAAGTATTAAAATCAACGCTAATTAAAATAAATCTTGAAAGTTTTATTCTTAGGGCTCTTTTCCACTTATAGTAGATTAACTTGTAGGGATTGGGAATAGGGAAGTGAGTAAACTTTCCAAATCTGCAAACAAACACTAGAATCTTGCGATGAGGAGATAAATCCAATTATTTCAATTTTGCTCTAGGAAGCTTGGCTTACAAAGGAGTCAAACACGAGATCATATCAGACCTGGTGAAGTGATTGTACCCACTTCATTCGTTATGGTAGAGTGATTTACACGTATTACAATGGTGCTAAAAGGTACTTGGGGTCACTTGAAAGTAAACCTCCAATTAACCATGTTGAGGAGCTTTCGAGGGGATCGAGATTTGTTACTCTACCCTTGTGCGTATGTCTGATATGTGATTGTTCCCCTAGGTAGAATTGTTGTAGTTGGTAATCTTAGTGGCCATAATCCTAGGGCTATTACCCGAGGTGATGGAAGAGGGAAGGTCATGTTGTGCCTGGAATAGACATTGACTAGACTCACTTGGACTTTTTAGAGGGTAATGTTCGCTCAAGATGGCATAAGTGAAGTTTGCACTAGATTGTTTCATTAAGCAGGTTGTCAGTGTAACTGGTTCCACTCGCTCATATCTACAACCACTTTTTACTTTGATTTTTGCAACGTTGCATTTCATTACCAACTAGTTATTTCATTGTGAAAATCTTATTTACATGGTTTTAATCCTTAGATTTTTTAGCGTGTGTTAATTGTTTATTTTTACTTTTTAGAGACTTTAGGATTGGATTGTGAGTATTATTTTATTTTGTGACAAATTTTAATCCTGGGTAAATCACCAAGGCAATCACGTAGAATGCAAGGTAAACATCCTGATACACACCAAGTCAGTTGGAAAAGATAAAAACTAAAAGGTCTAAGTCAACAGGATCAAAAGCCTAAGAAGAACCTAAAACATCATTATTTTTACAATATGAGACAATAGAAATCGAAGTGAATCCAGCACAAGAAGTAGAATCAAGATTAGCTTACTATGGTCGAGAGATTACCGAAGTAGTTCACACAAAATATGACACTAGTGAAGCTTCAGATACTGTACTTACCGAACCAGACGTAGAACATTCTAAATCTGAAGTTTCTCAACCCGAATCACTTTCAGTTGTTTTGCTCCTACTCTTGAGCCACCTTCACCTCGAAGGAAGCTGATAGTAATGACTAAATTACCTCATGGGTTAATTAGAATTGAAGATGTTACCGAAGAAATAGAGACACCTCATTCTCCATTTACCAGTACTGAAACTTTTGACCTAAGAGTTCCTTTCTCTTCTTTCTGACTTGACCCTTGCTATTCTACAACTTTGAGTTTTTTAGGTCAAAATTTGTCACTGCCACACATTCCGTTTCATTCACTAGAAAGAGCTATGTCAGAAATTTCGATTGGGAGAAAATATATTGATTCATCCATGTTTACCAGCTCCGTGGAATCACTATTGTATGGTGGTTCATCAATTCCTACTGGATACCAGTCACTTACAGGGACTTTTTCAGGAATTGCTTCTTCTCGTCAACCTTCTACTCAATCATCTGGTTTATCTACATCTATTTTCAGAGCATGACTTCCATGCATGAAGCATTTATGACATCAGATCAACATGTTTACATGGTTTTTGGTAATTCGAGTAACACTCAAGTAACCTTGACTGACGTGTATTACATGCAACCACCTTATCCTCCACCTGGAGGACAACCTATTGTTGGGGGCCAACCTTTTACCAAAAGGTATGGTCAGATACCCCAGCCCAGCCTAGGTCAGCGTCCTATAAATAAGCCTTTACTTGGTACTCCTTATCCTGGGACGAACATTATTTAGAATCCTGCCTTTAATCCACAGTACGGTCCAGGTGCTCCACAAGTGCCACTTTATCAACTTGTTTAGCCTACTGGAAAAACTATTCCTCAAATACATGTTCTAAGTATTGTTGTACCTATACAGTAGCCTGTTCAAGGGATTCCTCAAACAATTGCCCAACAACCTATTCAAAAAATTCCTAAAACACATGTTCAGTAACTGATTCAACGACCTGTTCAAAGTTCGCCACAGACCCTTATTTAAACAATTGCTTCACAGTCGATTGCAAGTTCTCCTAAGCCACCTATTCCAGGAGTATCACAAATGACCGTTTGAGTAACCCCTCAAATATTTGTTCCTCAGATGACTCAGGCAATCCCGTAGGCTTCTACTTATCAAATTGTTCCTACGGTCCAGTCTATACCACAGATTCCTATCGGGCAACCCATTGTCAGAATAGTGCAAACACTTTTTCAAGGTCAAGCTTTCCAAATCCCACCTCTACAAGGTTAAGCTTACCCAGTTCCACCTTTTCAAGGGCAAGTTTTTCAAAGTCCTCCTTTCCAAGGTCAAACTTTCCAAAACCCACCTTTTCAAAGTCAACCTGTTCAAAGTCAATTTGTTCAAGGTCAACCTTTGCAAGTGCAACCTGTACAAGGGCAGCATTACTTAGGTCAAATGGGTCAAACTCAACCTTTTTAGATTCAACCGTACCCTGGTCATACTTATCAAGTCCCTGTTCAACCTCAACCCGGTATGGCTCACCTTGATTACCCTAGTGGAATTCAAATTCCAACTGCACAAGCTATTCCAAGATATCTTGGGTATCCGCCTCCAAGGGTTGGTCTTAGCCCTCAAGGTTATCAATTTTTACCACAAGACCCTAACCAACAGTTACCATTCATTGCAACCCTAGATCTACCAGATTTATCCCAGTTAACCAATGAACCTATTTATTATTATCCTTATTTGTTGGCGATTCCTACCAAGTTCTCAAGTGACATACCCAAATTTGAAGGCAAATCAGGGGAAGACCCATCCAATAATGTGATGACATATCATCTTTGGTGTGCATCAAATTCTTTAATAGATGATTACATTTGTCTTAGCCTTTTCCAATGAACTTTAACTGCTTCGGAAACCAAATGGTACATTGAGCTACCCAATGCTTCTTTTCATAAATTTAATTCCCTCACAACAACATTTTTGATGCACTTTCAGCTACCGATATGTTATGATACTGGTACTGAACTATTGACTTCATTAAAACAATCAAAATTGACTCACATTTCCAATCATATTCATGAATGGAGACGTAGACGTCACTTAGTCAAGGTTTTTATTCCAGATCATATTTTAGCTGAGTGGTTTACAAAGTCACTTCTTCTCGTCATTATGGAAGATGTTGCCAAAGGAGGTGTTGTCATGGAAGAGAAGGTATATGCTCTCGCCCAGTACTTAGACTTAGTCTACACTCAATCTAGCACTTTGTACGAAAAAATCTTGAATTTACCACGCCCTATGGGTGAACCGATCATTATGTCTCCTACAGGTTTAGGATCTAATGTCATTGATGGTATTATAGGCTATTTTAGCTAACAGTCTAAGGGGAAAAAGAAAATTTCAAAAAATTCTCATAATTTGGCCATACAAGATACTCCATCTGAAAGCCTTCCTCCGGAAACTATTTTCGAGATCAATGTTGTAGAATCATCTACCATCAAGATGAAATAAACCAGAAATGAAAAGAAGGGGAAAGCTAAATTGAAAAAAAATGCTTCTTCAAAGGAGAAAAATGCTAAAAATGAGCCTACTGACAAAAAACGAAAACCTTGCTATCCTTGGCTTATTTTCAATCAGGATCATTATACGAAGGAATGCCCACATCGAGCAGAGGTTTCTAAATTCATTAAACGTTATCCAACTCCCGCTTTTTTGAAGGATCCATTTCCTTCTCAAGACAAAAAATGGTTTCTCATAACACTTCTTCCTCTTCCATGTCACAATGTATCATGATGATGTCTTCACAATAAGTTATGGTAGCTATGAGATCGAAAGATTACGGGTCTAAGCGTCATGTTGACAATGGAAATGAGGCTAGTTCATCTTGTCAAACTTTCAATTCAATTCATCCTCCTCATTTTGAACCATTACAGATAGAGAAGCCAAATCCTGACATGATGATCCAATCGCCTACCAAAGGTGTGCTTCAGAAATCAACTTTCAACCCTCATGCTAGAGCTGCATAAAATTACAACATTGTTGAAGACATGACTATGTCTCCTTCTGCAATGTTAGCTCTCGAAGTATTGAGAACATGCCCGGCATAATGAAAGCTTTTATTATCAACCATAGGAGCTATTGGTCCACGTGATTCTAACCTAATTATCTTTGATCTTGAAAGTCATATCCCAAGACTCCCTCATCAACTGACTTTTCATATTCCATTTTTTGTTAAAACTAGACGAGTATTTCATTAAGTTGTTGACAAAGGATTTTCTACGTGCATTATGTTGATTTCTTGCTGGAAAGCTTTAGGTTCTCCAACCATCAATCAATCACCTACCACTCTGAAAGCCTTTGATAGAAGAGGTTTTCATCCATATGGGATCCTGAACAATTTTCCCATCGAGCTAGAGGGAAAAACAGTAGTAATCGAAGTTGAAATTGTTGATTCTCAACTCGATTACAACCTTTTGCTTGATTGAAGTTGGACCTATGCTATGTCAGCAGTGGTCTTTTCGCTGTTTCAAATGATTCAATTTCCTCACAAAGGAAAAATTGTCAAAGTAGACCAGTTGTCTTAAGATACTTTAGACCCTAACTCTAAAGGTAGCATACCTTTTGTCAGAAAGATGAATAATCTTAATGAGGATATTGGTGTTGGTTTACTTAAAGACTCATCGCTGATGTGAACCTTTTCTATGCCTCCACCGAATTTTCCTTCTAATTTTTCCGAGGTTAACATGGTTACATCAAGCACTATGGAATCTTCAGATCTGTGGATAATGCCTTTAGAGTCTGAATTATCCTCTTATAGCAGTGAGATGCCTTTGAGCCCCTTTGAATTGGCTTATCAAGCAGTACAATCGTTTTTTGACCCTTCATCTTCTAATATTGATCGAGTGGATACCATCAATGGTGATTATTCTCCTTTACCTTGGTTATAACCATTTTCACTCTCTGATCCTTTCGATTGTACGTTTCCAACAGACGAAAGCATCATGGAAGTTATTACTTCAGATGAAATGTCTTGGAATGATCATCATCATCATTCATCTTTTCTACCTGACCCTGATAAAATTGAGAATGATTTTTCAAAATTGTTTCACTTGAGATAGTAAATAGTCCATAATCACCCATTTTAGTATTTCAAACTAAGTCTGAAAGGAATTTGGGGAGCATATCTACAATGAATACCATTGACATCTCTGTTAAAACAGGGATTTTTGAAAATATTCACATAGGTGCCTTATACTCAATTGAAGAAATTTGAACATATAAGGCCTTATTTCAAGAAATTCATGACATTTTTGCCTGGTCCTATGAGGAAATGCCAGGAATTGACCCAAGCATTGTAATACACAAATGATCCAGGTGGATGTTGGTGGCCACCCACCTATCCCACTTGGACCCCCACAACTGCTTCTTTCAGTATTTCAGTTTCCTTAATTGTAGCACAATTTACTATTTTTGACAGTTTTTTGGGTCCTGAACTTCGAGAACCGTTTTGAGGCCCTAAACGACGTTTTTTGGGAAAAGTGGGAGAAACATGGGCACATAGATTGATATTTATGATCCCAAATTTGTAGTCCTCGAATAGATATTTCTAACGAGGTATTGTGCACGTCAAATGGAGATCGTACACCAAAGTTACGACCCCGGGAAGTTGATGTACCAATTTACCCAAAACGGGGCCCATAGTTTGGTGCTTCATCTCCTAGGGTTAGGTTTTTGGATGTTTAGGGTTTTCCATTATTTCTCAACAATAAATAGGCCTTTGAGCCTCATTATAAGATAGTTCAGAGGGATGTAGACATCACGTCTCTCCTCAAAGACAAGCTACCATCGCCCGAGCTAGTTTATTTCCATTTCTATTTGTAAGCATATTTTAGTATTTTACATTAATGAAATGAAGTATTATTTCTGATGTATCTTTGTATTTATGGTTATTTCTGTACTTTATTGCGTTCCTGTTTAAATCTGGATCAGTGGTATCAGAGCGGTTTACTCTTTCTCTATTTTTCTTTGCATGTCCCCAACGAGGTCGGGATATAAGGAGTTAGGGCTCGATCTGGTTGAAGCTTTGCAAGATCAACCTCACAAATCCCAACAGCCTCCCATGGAGGATGAAAAGAAGACGAAGGGGCAGAAGATCCTATCAAAATCTTGCTCAAAGAAGCCCTTGAGAGACAAAGGAATGCAATGATGAACACCTTTGCCCAGATCCTTCAGCGATTACCCATGGGCAACACATCTACTTCCATCAACTACTCTAGAAATGCCACACCCTTTAAGGTACAAGTTAACTTTGAAATCCCCATATTCGAGGGTCAGATAGATGCAGAGTTCGTAGATAAATGGTTAAATATGTTAGAAGGTTATTTTTCTGTTCATGATTTTTCCAGCCGGGAAAAGATTACTTTCGCTCTTCTCAAAGCATCCCCCCATGTCAAGGACTCATGGGAAACCTACTGCGAGCATAAGGATGAAATCAGGAACTCACTGTTTTCAGCCGCTCCCACTTGGAATTTGTTCCGAGATGCCATTAAGGAGCAGTACTACCCTGTCAAAAGCTATGAGGATAAATACATCAAGTGGACCACACTGCGACAGGGAAGGGACAAAGATGTGTCGGAGTTCACAAATATTTTTCATACCCTTCGCACAAAGTTGGGTATCAGGGATTATGAGCTGCATTTGGTAATCAAATACCGCGGCTTCCTACACAGGTACATCCAGGATGAGATGGAGTTCCTAAACATCTCCTCGCTTAGCAAGACATACTGATATGTTGTCAATATCGAGCAGAAGTTTAAAAAAAAGAAGTGAGACTTTGGATCTGCAAATCCAAAGAACAAAGGACAAAGCCAAGGTAGGGTGACCCGAGATAACTCATCGAAGCCGCAAGAAAAGAACAACACAACGAAGTCAAAGAAGGACACAGGAAAGTGGTGTGAGTTCCAAAAGAGCCCCATTCATAACACACGTGAGTGTCGAACCAAGCAGTTGTTGGTGTTCGAGTTGAAGGCTTCATAATCAGATGCATCTTCCGACCCAGAGTCAGAACTCGACAAGAGGAATGAAAAAGGGAAGCAGATCATTGATGCAGAGCCTAGTGCCATTGTTGCCACTGGAAAGATCCAGAAGAATGAGCCCGAAGATTCAGAGGAGGGAGAGCGTCTTTTCCACTCACAAATGTGGGTGAAGGGTTCGCCCCTGCAATTCATCGTCGACAGTGGCAGCCAAAAGAACCTCATTTCAGCAGAGGTCATGAAGCGACTGAGACTACCAACCATACCACACCCACAACCGTACAACATCCGGTGGCTTCACCAAGGACGAGATCTTTGAGTCCGCCAGTAGTCCTGCCTTCCCTACAACATCAAGCCCTTCACAAATGAGGTATTGTGTGATGTTTCCTCACTTGATGTTTGTGATGTATTATTAGGCAAACCATACTTGTGGAAGCGACATGTTGTGTATGAGTCAAGGCCTCGCGCTGTTATTATTTATTTTTGTAATACATTATACAAGATACCATAGGTAACCCCACTTATTGCCACTTATTTGATCTCTGCTAAGAAAGGCAGTAAGATCATCTCCCAGACTAGGAAATTTATTTTATGTCTAGTTCACCCTCAAAGTAAGGGGAAGATCGTAGCCACATCCATGGCCCCCGGGAAGGGTTCCTCCAGGCAGCAGAAGCAGGTGGATACGGTCATGAAAGAAGACATGCAATTCTTCTCCTCACCCACAGGGGTACCATTGCACTGTCACGTCAAGCATTCGTCTGATCTGACTTCCAGAGAACCTCTACCCAATAGGCCGATCTATCGCCACTCCATTCTGGAAAATGCCAAGTACAAGTAGCAACATGATCAACATTAGGTACCAACCAAGTTTCAAGTGGGCAACAAAGCTTGGTTGCATGTATAGAAAGAATTCCTTACAAGAGCCCATTAGAAGCTCAAACCACTCCGAGATGGTCCTTATACCATTACCAAGGTTGTGGGAAATAATGCTTTGGAGTACAGCATTCTCCCATTCCTTCGCTTGCACTGAGTGTTCAATGTCGACCGCCCTCAACCATGTTTCCCACCATTACTGGACACATCAGACGTTGCATAACAGCTCACCAAGGACCAAGTTCAGTAGAAGTTTTTGCATCTAATGGAGGCACTCAACGCAATGGGGACTTGTTGTGGCCACAACCACCACCCTATTGAAACATTCTCTGATGGAAAATTTGAATGGGTCCCCTAGAAGTTTGATCTTTCACTTCTCCGAATGACCTGTTTTTATCTCCGGAATTTTAACTCTGTGCCGAGTCAAATCTTGAAGTCTTAATGGTCAAGACCCCCCTTGAATAAATCTCTGTTGCATGGTTCATTCATGACCCAGCCTAGCCCTTCAATCATTTCCTTCATCGGGACTTTTCAATCCCCATAAACCTTCATGGTGCTCTATGCTCACGCACATAACTAACCCACACTCTCTATTATGGTTGTATTTAGATTCAACCCACAAAACCTTCTATCGCATCTTTATTCCCATTATAACTCTTTATAATGGAAATTCTTCGCAAAACATGCATAACATACCCTTTTTCGCTTATCGCAAGCAACATTGACACACAACGTGTACCATGAGGCACCAGACCCGACAGCATTATTAACCATAATATATATATTTTGGGTCCGGAGCCCATCGCATATCGCAATCGGCTGATCCTAGGGCTTGTATATAAGGCACACCGCGATCTGCCGGACCCGCAGGGATCATTAAAAATAATATATATATTTCGGGTCCGCTTTCCCATATCACAATTGCAATCGGCAAAGTCCATGGCATATACATAAAGCACGATGTGATGTGGCAGACACGACGATGACTTTAAACTCGGGTGCATAATATTTCAAGTCCGACCTTATGGTTGGCCACGGGTTTTCCCGTGTATTCCCATGTATTGTGATAATATGTTGTGGCCGTGGTTTTCAAAGGGAAATCTTACGTGGAGGATCCGAAGGGATTATGAACCGCGACACATATATATTTTGGGTCCGCTTTCCCCTATCGCTAATCGCAATCAGCATTCGGTGAAAGTGAAGCCCATGCGATATGCGAAGGGGCGATATGGCGGACCCGATGATAATTATACGTGTGGGTGCATAACATTTCAAGTCTGGCCACGGGTTTTCCCGTGTTTTCCTTGTGTTTTTGATAAAGTGTTGTGGTTTGGGTTTACAAAGGAAAGTCTTATACGACAGACCTTAGGGGATTATGAACCACGGCACATATATATTTCGGGTCCAGCCAATCGCAAGTTGCAATCGGCAGAGCCCAAAGCTTAAACATAAGGCATTATGCGATTAATGGACTCAACGATAATTATACACCTGGGTATATATTATTTGAAGTCCGGCCTTATGGCTCAGCCACGGGTTTTCCCGTGTTTTCCTATATTGCGATAAAAGGTTGCGGTTCGAGTTTTCAAGGGAAAACCCTATAAAGTGAATGGTCCACTTTTGATGCATTGATTAATCAATCCTTGAGTAAAAATGAATATTATGGGCAAAGGAAATACATGTCACAGCAGGTTCGGTGGGTTGATAACCATAGTTGCTCTGCGTTATAAAATTAAATAGAAATTGTGGCTGAATGCAACGTTTGTTTGTGAGCATGTATGTCATATTTCTCATATGAATTATTTCTACAGGCGAGTTCAAGTGGACCCGGTACCAAATAAAGGTGAATTATATCAAGGTGACACCTCTGCACCACCAGTGTCGATATTACAAAGGCATGTTCTGCTGAAAGGGATATGAACCGCCATAGTGCATAATGGAGGCACACTCCATGTCAAGAGGAAGCACAGCGCCGATACATCAAGATGTTATTACCTCCAAATAAACCTTCAATCATGCCAAATGGGGAATGCTGAGTGCGGTGTCTTCAGTTTCCTTCAAGAAATGATAGGGAATAACGTTCGTTCAATACAGGTGCGCAGGGATGACACACAGTCATTCTCTTTTAATCAACATCCATTCATTTCCCTAGAAAAGGAAGCATCGCAGCAAATATACCTTCTATGTGTCAGCACTGACACTGACTGTTTACGTTTGTGTATTCTGATTTGTTTATTGAAAAGAACAAGGGGGAGGCGAAAAGTTAAGGGAAGACCGAGAATCATTTCCAACGGCATAGGTATTATGTCCGGATAGGAGAGGAGCACTTTTTTTTGGGCATAACAACTTTTGATTTATTGTGAATAAAGAAAACTGTTTGGGTCAAGAAGGAGCCTTTTGTTTTAGATCTATTTTCTTCCTCTTTTATATGTTTAGAATCAGAGTGTTATTATGGGCATAAAGATAAATGTGTTTTTCTTTGTGCATATTGATAACATACAATTCATGGTTATTCCTGGTTATTCGAATATAATTCAGTAGCATGGTTAACTCATGAAAGGTTGTTGATTCGAAACTTTTTTAAACATCAGTTGCAAGTGTTATTTGTATGGAAAGGAATGTGTATTCATGTATAAGTAATTGGATTGCAATCAGGATTTAATACAGCCTCGTTCTTATGTGAACCAGTAATTGATTCATTTTGACTTGGAATCTATATATGATGTTTAACCTCTTTTTGTATGCTCCTGCAGGATAGATTAGGATAGTTAGGACTAGCTTAAGTAGTGAGAAGTAGTGTAGATAGGATTTGATACATATAGGTTAGTTGTTCCTTTTGTTGATTTAATTGAAGTCTTCCTCCAGGAAGCAATCTCTCAACACCTTAAACAGTTTACGAGATCCTTTAAAACCCGTTGGAGCTAGCCACTCCAAATGAAAGCATATCTAATTGGGGTCTGTGATCAGGTCAGTTCCCCTTGTTGGTATAGCGAAAATTCGCCATGTCAACAAATTGGCGCTAAAAGGAGGGCCTAAACTTCCATCCACAAATTTTTATGATTTCATCTATAAATGTTGTGCATGGATTCGAAAATATTAATGCATGGATCGTAAAGGTCAAAAAGATCCCTCCTCCCATTTGGAAAAGCCTCATTTCAAAGAAGCAGAGGAAGGAAATCTAAGTCCCGTGTTTGGGTCACCCAAGGAAGAGAGACTATCGGAGTACCCTGTCACTGAAGAACAACCAGTCAAATTACTTACTCGTGCTTACGCTCGTTCCCTATCACAGCTCCCTATCTTTCAGTCTTTACATCCAACAGCTAAAGGAAAGCCAAGGATCTATCACATAAACGAAGAGACATCTGCAGCCCCTTCTCTTGAAGATATTGTGCTAGAGTCTTTGCAAAGTATCGACTCTCCTTGGGAAGAAATTCCTGAGGATCCCCCTTTTGCAGGCAATCCCTGGCCTGATTTGGAATATCCTAACAAAGAGCACCCGGGGGAAACCTTCAACCAGAACCTCCATATCCATAATATGGCTAACGTTCCCCCTCCAGGTGGGAATCCACCTCTACCGCCTCCTCCGGGCGGGAATCAACCCCCAGCTCCTCCAAGAGCACTCCCTCCCTAGCTTGCACAGGATGCCGTAGCGGTACCTCGGCAGCAGCATCCCTTACCCAAGAACACAGAAAGAGTATTGCCTAAATTTGACCGTGAACGAGGAGACACTGCTGATAACCATATTCACTCTTTCTTCCTGGCCGTGCGCATGTTAGGGGTAGCCGATGAGGATGTGGTATGTCGCTTATTCCCATTTACTCTGAATGGTGCAGCCTCCACATGGTACTTTAGCTTGAGAATAGAATCGATCACCTCATGGGGTGCCTTTCAGCAGGCCTTCTTAGACAAGTTTGGTGATGACAAAACACTTGTGACCTTAGTTTTAGAACTATCTCGTTTAAAAATGGAAGCCAAAGAAAAGGTCAAGGATTTTAACATCTGGTTCAACACTTTGTTCAATAGAATCCCGACTAACACTAGACTATATATATATGTATATGTATATTTTATATATAATATATATATTATATATATATATATATATATATATATATATATTATATATATATATATATATATATATATATATATATATTATATATATATATATATATTATAGTATATATATATATATATGTAAATATATTGGACCTTTAGGGTGTGTCAATTGTTGATGTTTTCCTTATTGGACCTTTAGGCTCATGTCTATTATTGATTGCAGCAAGAAGTAGGGTACACTGAGTCTTATGTCAATGGGTATCTCCTCTACAAGTATCAATTCATGGAGGAGCCTAAATTGATAGCCATATATTATAATGAGCCTCCCTTCACAAGAGATATATTTGAGAATATGATAGCTCACCTCATTCCAAGGGTAGGGAAGGCTTACCCTTCTTATCCCATTTTTGTTCTCAATTGGCTCTTAATCCCTTAAGAAGAAGTTTTTCTTTGTAAAAGTGCTTACAGCCTTATCCGCCTTTCTCCATGGCATCCCTTGGGGAAGTGTTGTGATTCTGCTAATTACTTCAGGAATAATTGTAATTGGCAGTCCCCTTACCATAGTAGTAGCACTAATTCTAGCCTAAGGGTTAAGTGCCATGGAAAATTCTTGAGCTACATCATCATCATACCCTCTAATCATCTCAAAGAATCCCAACTAGTTATGCCTTCTAAATATTTCTACTGCAGGGGTATGGAGGTGTATCTTGGATGTCTCTGTGGGTTCCCTTCTGTTAAACCCTCCGATTATGTCTCTTTTTTGGTTGGCTAACTATAGGGTGTTTGGTAGGCTAGCCTTAGTTTTTAGGGTGACTAAGAGTTTATAATAGTGGTGGATGACTGCAATTTCTCCCTATCTCCACACAACTTTTAAACTGTTCAAAATTCTTTTAAAACTCACAGGCCCACTATAATCACTTAAAAACACTCATATTTTTTTGTTCTAGCTATCAATTCAAAGCATAGGAGATATGGTCCACCTACCTTTCACTGTGATGCTTTGGATGAGGAGAATTTCTGAGTAGTTGAACCCTAGCCACCCCCTTTCAGCATTCTCAGTGAATTTCCAATGTTTCCTACAACTCCCTGCATTTCCTGTAGTTGTTCTTGTAGTTTTGTTTCCTTTCAGGTGGCTAAAAAAGGTTTTCCTCCTCAATGGCTCTCCAAGGTGGTCCTGGTCTTCTCTGATCTCGAAAGGAACAAATGGTGCATGAGAATTTGGAATTTTTTCTATTTATAGTCAATTCCTTAGAGCGTTGTATTGGATGGAAGTGTACGAGATTTCCTCTTTGTGACAGTTGGCCCACCGTTAGTTATCATACAGACTCCCCTTGTAATCATCACTCACTCTCACACAACTTAACTCGACCACCTTTTCATCTCATTCTGATTGATGTGATTTTTCCATGTGTCATGCTGACATGGGATTCACTTTTTTATTTTCGAGTTGATGGTGGCCAAGTTAACTGGCCACCTCAAGCTTATGAAATCAAACTTTTTCATATTCCTACACTTTTATGATATTGTACTTAGGGAAGAATTCGGATGAGGTGCCATACCTATTCCTTCCTTCCCTTGGTTGATGCAAGCTGGAGGATGACTCTGCTGTGCTTCTTTTTGTTCAGGGAAGTGCTTTTCGTTGGTCACTCTTCTGTATATTTCTTCCTGTTGATGTGGTTGTCTTCTTTGTTTTTTTGTACAGGTTCTTGGTCTCTGCTATTGTTGTTGAGCTCTGGATAGGATTCATAGAGTCTACAAGGGTGCTGGATCTCTTTACTTGCATGGGTGTTGAAGGAGGATGCATGGAGAAACTATTGCAATGAGAACACAAGCTGCTATAGGGTTCCTTGTAGTTACTACAAGAAATCCTGTAGCTGCCTTTTTCATCATTTTTTTTTATTTTTTTTACTTAGAGGAGGAATGGGTGGTGATGTAGGTGTAGAAGGATGGAAATGGAGTAGACATAGTGGTAAGTGAGTGAAGTCAATGATGGCATGAACCTTGGACATTTTTTTTTCTTTTTTCCTTTTTTTTAAACTGGTTTTTGATGGACACAAAGGTTGGTATGGTCATGAGCTGGTGAGTTGTATGTTCCCTTCTTTCAACCTAGAATAGGCATGCATCATCGTTTTCCAATCATAATTTCATTCCTGTAGTGTTTTAGTACATCCTGTAGTACTATAGGAAACTCTTGTAGTAACTACAAGAGACTCTATAGAAGTCAGAAAACTGCATATAAATTGGATTTTGATGCCTGGAAGTGAGGATGGATGATGGAGACATAGTAGGCATGGGAGATATGAAGTGAATGGAGGAGGAATGGGGTGATGTTTGGCTTGTTGTCCCTTGAACTCTGAGTCATTTCTTTCCTTCAAAAACCTACATAAATCATAGAATTTTATCAGTGGACAGGTTTGAGGTACCTGCCATGGAATTCTTTTTTTCTTTTCTATTTTTCTTCCCTTTTTTTGAGAGAGACACACAAGTTGCCTCAAAGGAGGTTTTCAACCTGTCTTCCTACCCTAGGCACCTAAAGGGAGGTTTTCACCGATGGATCTTTTTATTTTCATTTTTTTTTCACTCTTGGGTTGCCTCAATGAGGTTTTCAACCCAAAAGCTGGCCTCAGGTGCCTCATAGAAGTTTTCACCTAGGTCCCTTATTGTTTTTTTTTTCTTTTTTCATTTTTTCAAAAATAAAAATAGTCTTCAAGAATTTGGTGAGCAAGAAGTTGAGACACTTCCAAGCATATTCACTTCCTTACTAATGGTATTGATGAACTCTTCCCTTGGCAGATGTCATTTATAGGCTTTCAATCTGTATCCATTGACAAGCAAGGGAATAACTTCTTCATCAATGTTCCTTATTTGTACAGATCCATTGTCATGGAACTTTTCTATCAGATATGGGCCCAGCCACCTAGTCATTAATTTTCCTTTGAAGTCCTTGAACCTGGAGTCATATAGCAGATCCCAATCACCTTCTTGAAAACGTTTATCTTTGATGTTTTTGTCATGCCAAACCTTTCTTTGTACTTGATTAACTTCTGTGTGTAGGAGGGTCTGCATCCTGAATACATCTAAACCATTGAGCTGGAGCAACCTCTCTTTTTGTGCCTTTGTAACATCCAAATCCAACTATGCTGCCATTCTCAAAGTGTTGTACTCAAACTCAATGGAGAGAAGAGTCTTCTTCCCATAGACCAAGTCATAAGGGGTGAAACCAGTGGTTGTCTTCCAGGTTGTAATATAGGCCCAAGTGGCCTCCACTAGTCTGTCAGCCCAATCTTTTTTGTCACTGCTCACAACCTTGGCGAGAATTCCTTCCAATGCTCTTTTGGTTGGCCTGAGGATGATAAGAAATTGACTTCTTGTGCTTGATCTTATGCTGCCTCAACAAATTTTCAATTAGGCGTGAGGTGAATTGAGCTCCCTGATCAGTCACTAGCTCTCTGGGATACCCAAACTTGTAAAATAAATTCTCCCTTAAGAGCTCAACCACTTTATCTTCTATTGCTAACTTAACACCCTTGGTTTCAGCCCACTTTGTCAAATAATCAGTGCACACAGTTATATACTTTTTCAGCCCTGATGGTGGATCAATGGGCCCAATGAAATCCATGCCCCACTTGTCAAATAGCTCAAGAGTGACTTGATGTTGCAAAGACATTTCATCCCCGGGAGTAGGTTTCTCCATTCTTTGGCACTGGTCACATCAACTAGTGTATCTTCTTGCATCATGGTGGAGAGTGGGCCAGTAGTAGCCAGCTTGTAGTACCTTGAAGGTTGTCCTCTTGTTTTCAAAGTGACCTCCACAAGGTCCATCATGACAGTCCAAAAGGATGTCAAAGACTTCCTCCTCCCTGACACATCTCCTCAAAATTTGATTTGGTCCTAGCTTGAAGAGATTTCCCCCAATCCAAGTGAATGTGGCGCTCTTTCTTATAATTCTTCTATTTTCCTTGGAGGATAGATTTGGAGGGAACTTTGTAGCCACTAAGCAGTTGGCTATGTCAGAAAACCATGGATAGATTGAATTGAAATAGAAAATAAATTATCATTTGGCAGTTGATCATTAACCATTCCTTCCTCACCTACAGGCAAAGCAAGTCTAGATAAAAAATCTGCAACTACATTTTCTCTACCAAGCTTATCAATGATAGTTAGATCAAACTGTTGTAATAAAAGAAACCATCTAATAATTTTGGCATTCACATCAGGCTTTTTCATCAAATATTTAATAGAAGCATGGTCAGCATGTACAAAGGTCTAGTAACCAGTGATGTAATGTCTAAATTTATTTAAGGAATGGACAACATCTAGGAGCTCTTTTTCAGTCACAGTATATTTTAATTCAGCCTTTGACATATTTTTGCTCATGAAATAAATGGCATAAGGCAACTACTCATCTATCTGGCCTAGAGTTGCTCCTATAGTTTTGTGAGAGGCATCAACATGGATGTGGAAAGGAAGAGCCCAATTTAGGCCTCGGAGTATGGGTGCAGTATTCAACTTGTCCTTTAAGGTTTTGTTGACATTGTTGTACCCGCCAACATGTCAGGGGATCTCCCCGATAAGAAGTCCCAATTAGACCTCAGATCGTTTGGTGGGGGAGTCCTAGCAGTGGATTGTACGGTAATGCCTTGACTTCGATTTCACACAGAGGAAAGTAAGATAACTCGGTTGATAGCAAGGGTGTGACAGCTACAGTAAGACAAGGAAGGTGCATGAATGGTTCTAACACATGGAGAGTTGGGTGAGTGTGCCCCTTGGAAACATGTGGTAGCATGCGGCTTGCAAGGGAACACACGAGCGAAGATGCATCACATTCATACATACTTATACAGATAGTCCACACATGCATGCGTAAGTGAACAGATACATATACCATTTAGAGTAAACACGATAGATGGAATACAATATGACATATGCATGAAACATGTTGGCTCTGTTATATTAAGAAGTTTAAGTTCTAGTCATACAATACATCCATGTCCAACCACTAGTTCCGGCAGCGGAACATTATAGCCACAAATGCCTGCTCCTCTAAAGAGATGTACTAGCTCCGCGTAGTGGAGAAGCCAAGGCTCATTACAATACTATCCAAGCTCTCTCTAAGATAGTCTTATCGGAAGCTTGGCTAACGAAAAGCCTTTACAATTAGTTTATAGCAAAGGGTGGGGTGACCCTTGACATTCCCCTTTGTGACAGTTCATCTACCCTCATGACTCTCCATCTACTCTATGATTGTTACAGCCAACTATCGAAACTTGAACTACCACTTGACAAGACGTTACATTACAATGCACATGTGCCCATGTGAGACAAAATGGCTTGAGAAAGCCATGCGAGACATCATTGACACTCGGTCCGTTGTGATGAGACCAACTCTTTGACATACTTGTGATGGTGATGGTGGTGAGCTAATGCCAAACTTGGTCGTCAGTGATGGTGTGCATGCGTTCCATGGTGACATCTTGCTAAAGAAAACTCTTGCCTTCGTTGCATCCCGGTGCATTGGCGTGGCTCCTCCATCCAACTCATCTTCTAACATGTGCATGGTCTTCTTGGGTGCAGCCAAATCGGCAACACATTGATGCATAGTGTGTGTTGATGCAAGTCAATGTGATCCTTGACGGACCTCATTTCTTGATGGATAGTTTTCATTGGTTTGAAAGAAATGGAGAAGTCTTTCTTTCTTAAAATTTTGGCAATTATATCTGTCACACCTTTGATGCATGGAAGATAAATTATTTTTCATACAGGTTAGGGTTCACATATTTTTTCTTGAAAGGATTCTTTATGGTATTTTTCATAAACGTAGTGGATCATTATAAAGTGTTTGATTGGGGTAGCTTGTTTTGGGGACAAGTTGGACTTTTAATTCAACCATGGTTTCCAAATTTCAATCTTCTCTCTATGACAGCTATGGCCACTCCATTCTAGGTAAGGATACCAAACCCAACCATTCATTTTATTATATCATACATCTTAGCAAACATCAAGGATTTACTAGGTCAATTCATTAAAATATACATTCAAGACTTGAGAAGGGCACTGTCACATTTTCACGCATATGTGTGGAGCTAGTTATCAGTAAAGAGTTGTCAAATAAAATACTCCTCAACTAAAGGGACAAAGGTTTATTCACAGTTGGTAGACTACAAGAAAAATTCATTTTAATGCAGGAGATGTCAATAGCCCAGTCACCTTTAGAGTTCTTGCCCTTTTCTTCAAGGAACTTCTCCCACTTAGATCATGAGAAAAAGAATTGTGGTTGGAAAGAACCAAAAGAAGCAAAGGGACCCAAGAATCCTTCGGCTTCTGATAAAGACAACATGGAGCATCAGAAGGCTCCTACTACCAAGTCAACTACTGATGAAGTGCTCATGGAATTCTACATCACTGCTCTCCCTGTCCCTACTGCGATGTGGGACAAGAGAAGTAATGCACAAACCTTACAAGGTGCTATCGATGAAGCAATAAAAGTTGAGAATGAAATGATCAGTCTCACAACATGTCATCATATGACCGAAGGGAAGAAAGCCTCTTAGTCATCCAAGAAGAATAATGGGAGTGATAACAAAGTGGCTAAGGGCAAATAAAGGGACACCACAGATGTAGAAGGTTTGCATCGGATCATTAAGAAATTGACAAACATCGTCATTGATATGAAAAGGAATTCTGGAGAGAGTGGAGGAGAGTATAATAACAGAAGACAGAAGGTGGTCATGGTCAACTTGTGTTGCCTGCTCCACCCAATGAAGGGAATTTAAATATGGAAGAGTTGGCTCTTATCGGATCTATCCTTAACAAAGAAGAACCTATAGTGGAGCTGGAGCCAGAACAAGAAAATGAGGAAGAATACCAAGTAGAAGAGCCCTTGGACGAAGAATCTCAAATCAATGTACTGTGGGATTTCTATACAAATGAGAATGATGAGGACAAAGAAGATAGCATGACAGAAATCCACACTAATGAAATCCACACACGAAGTAAAGGGCCACTTGAGGGAGTGATTAAGCCTGTAGACCAGACAAAGAAAGATGTTCGCCCTGTGAAGGCATCCGCTCCCAAAGTTAATGTTGAGAAGGGTAGACCTAGTGGTGAGTCCAAGAATACTCCAATTGCAAACTATCCAGAGAAAGAGAACACATCTCCGCCTGTGACGAAGGTGACTCAAAATGGTAAACTCCCACCTAAGAATGGAAAAACCGGTATGTTTACTTTGTCATACCCTATTTATAACATTGATTACAACATTGTGGATTATCTTAAGAAATCTAGGGTTAATATCACATACTTCGATTTGTTGAAGTTAACACAGCAAAGAGATTTGCTGTTGAAAGTTATAAATGAACGGAATTGTAAAACCCCACCATCCCAAGCAGCCAAACCAAGAAGTCAGTGTCCAGACCTGTCGGTACCTCCAGTACAGCCCAAACAACATCAATAATGGAAGCCACTCTGTCAAAAATGAATCGAAACCCCCAAGATGTCAGTGCGGCCATGATAGGAAGGAAATCAAGCTCCATGACACCACCTTTCCTTATCACATTTGAAATTTAACATGAACATATACAATTGCTTGGTAGATTCTGTTAGGCCCCTATACTACTAGTGTAACCCCTTATTGTTATTAGTACAACCCCCTTATTATATTGTTGTACCCATGTAATCCCCATATTGTTATTATTGTGCCCCATAGAAGCCCACTATTGTTATTATTGTGCCCTTACATTATTATTGTTATGTGTCGGCTCTAATTATATTTATGACCCCTTAGACTCCTATATATAGAAAGAGGAGGTCTTGTCATATGTATCATCTAAGAATTTGTTCATTTGTGTAATGTAAAGGAGGTTGCCCCTTGAAGAGGCTGAATTCTAAGGCGTTGATCTTTCTTTTCTATCTTTTTGTGAGCTGGTTTCATAACATTTGGTATTAGAGGCTTTGGATTCTAGGGTTTTCACTTCTCCAAACAAAGGAAGGTATGAATGGAAGAATGGCGAAGCAGGGTGGGAACTCATTCAAAAGTTGCGGAATATCCCAGTTCCAACAATATTGCCAGAACTTGACAGGGAAGGAAAAAGCATATTGGAACTTAAAGCATTTACAGAACCGAGAAGTCGACAGCTACGAAATCGATCAATTTCAAAGCATCTCATCAAGTGGAAGAACTTACCTGTTGAAGATTTCACATGGAAGGACAAGAATTTTATACAGAAACATCAAGAACTACTCAAGCGTTGAGGACAACACTTTTTGAAGGTGAGGGGCATGTTAGGCCCCTATACTACTAGTGCAACCCATTATTGTTATTAGTACAACCCCCTTATTATATTGTTATACCCATGTAGTCCCCATATTGTTATTATTGTGCCCCATAGAAGCCTACTATTGTTATTATTATGCCCTTACATTATTATTGTTATGTCGGCTCTGATTATATTATGACCCCTTAGACTCCTATATATAGAAAGGAGGTCTTGTCATTTGTATCATCTAAGAGTTATTCATTTGTGTAATGTAAAGGAGGTTTCCCCCTCGAAGAGGCTGAATTCTAAGGCATTGATCTATCTTTTCTATCTTTTTGTGAGCTAGTTTCATAACAGATTTCGCTGCCTCGTTCACCGTTATGCCTTACGCTGTTGCTAAAAGACTTCATGCAGTACCCGAGAAAACTGGAACTCGAATTATGCAACTAGACAGAATAAATGTGAAAGTAATTGGAGAATTGAAAGATGTGTTGATTCGGATGGCTGCCAAACCACAGTACACACAAGTCATTGACATAGTGGTAGTCGACATACACAAGGCTTATGGAATGCTGCTTAGTAGGGACTGGTCAACGAAACTGAATGGATATTTCTCAACTGATTGGTCCCATCTTTTGGTGCCTCAAAAGGGAAAAGGTGATATGCTAAGGGTTGATCAAGAAAGATACATGAAGTATGTGGTGACGGAACTAAATGGCCCCAATGAATTTGTAATGTTTACCAACTCTATCTTTGGGAATTACAGTTTCGACGTTTGTACCACAAAAACTTGTTTTGGAGAATTTCACGCAGAGACAGTTGAAGAAACTGGGACAAACACACAATTGGAAGCTTTCCCCTGCAATCCAACTGATGAATTATCGTGTATTATAGTAGATGATAGGACTAATTTCGTAGAAAGAAGTTCAATTGATGTAACATTAGATTCTATATTTTGGACACTCTATTTTGATGGCCCTAACTGCCTTCTCATTGATCCGCAAGGGAACCAACATCTGATGGCCAGCCGGTTGGAGTTTGCGTGCACCAATAACACGACAGAATATGAAGGCTTGCTGCAAGGTCTAAAAAAAGCCATTGATATGAAGGTGAAAAATCTTAAAGTTTTTGGTGACTCACAGATAATTGTAGACCAGGTGAGGAAAAGGATACATTGCAATTCGCCACACCTGGTAAGATACCAACACGAGGTATGGAGCTTAATTGACAATTTTGATTCTTTTAATATCACATACATACCTCGAGGGAAAAACCGAGATGCCGATCTGATGGCTAGTATGGCTTCAAAAAATTTTCCTGATCTTACATTAAACAAGAGTAAATATTATGTTGAATTGATTTTTAGACCATCCATGCTTGATAACATCTCAAATTGGCAGGTGTTCGAAGATGACGAGCAAATCCTTGAGTTCCTGAACTGCGAGAAGACATTCAAAAATGCAATCATTGATGAAAAAGAGCATGATAGGCTTATGAATGAGAGGGAAGATGAGGAAAAAGATCAATCCAATATCCAAGTCAGTTGTCAAGATGGAGCATTTATATGACCTGCATGATAAATTCAAGAAGTTGACTAACTGTAAAATGCATAGCTCATCCATGAAGTATGAATTGGTCAACCTTGGAACCAAAGAAGACCCAAAAAATGTCAATTTGGGCTCAGGATCCTCTCCACAAGAGAAGGCTGCATTTGTTAAGCTATTTAAAGAGTACAAGGACGTCTTTGCATGGAAACATGGCAACTTAAAAACCTTTGATACCAGTGGTATGCAACATGTAATTCCTTTGGAAAAGGAGGCTAAGCCCTACCAACAAAAGCTTCACAAGATGCATCCAAGCCTAGAACCGTTGGTGAAGAAAGAATTAAATAAAATTCTGGATGCTAAAATCATTTTTCCGGTCAGACACACCCGTTGGGTAGCCAATCTCATGCCAGTAAGAAAGAAGAATGGAGACATCATGTTGTGTATCGATTTTAGAAACCTCAACAAAGCATCATAGAAAGATAACTATCCTGTCCCTTCTATGGAACACATTCTTCAGTGCGTTTCTGGGTCTGAAATGTTGTCCCTATTGGATGGTTTTTCGGGATATAATCAAGTGTTGGTATTTAATGAAGATCAGCTTAAGACAACCTTCAACACTAAATGGGGCACTTACGCGTATTGCAAAATGTTGTTTGGACTTATTAATGCAGGCACCACATTTCAGAGAGCTATGGACATAGCTTTCTGAGGCTTGATTAACATATCAGTAGTGGTTTACATGGATGACATCACTGTATATTGATATCACAGAAGGGATCATATTTATCACCTTAAACAGATTTTCAAAAAATGTCGAAGATACGGGATATCGTTGAATCCCAAGAAGAGCGTCTTCGCAATTACAAAAGGGAAACTACTGGGTCATATCCTTTCTAAAGAAGGGATTGTTATTGATCCTGAAAGAATAGAGACCATCATGAGAATACAATCCCCTGCAAATAAAAGGGCAATGCAATCTTTCTGCGGGAAGATCAATTTCGTTAGGAAATTTGTCTCAGGTTTCGCAGAAATAGTGCATCCCATGCAACTAATGATGAAGAAAGACATTGTGTAAAATGGAGCGATGAAGCTAAGAAATCGTTTCAGTGAATTAAGGAGGCCATCGCAGAAGCTCCTGCGTTGGTCAGCCCCAATTTCGACAAGGAATTCTTATTGTACACTTTCGCGTCTGATGTTTCATATGCCTCAATCCTCACCCAAAAAAAGTATGATGGCAATGAAGTCCCTATCTCTTATATGAGCTCTAATCTTTAGGGAGCAAAATTGAACTACCCAGACGTGGAAAAACAAGGCTTTGTAGTTTTTAAAGCCATAAAACACTTTCGCCCTTACTTATTAAAGGCCAGGACAAAAGTAACCGTTCCCCATCCTGCCGTAAGAGCCCTCTTCATGCAGAAAGAAATGGGTGAACGAAGAGGGAATTGGATAACCGCACTTCAAGAATTTGACCTCGAGATTAAGCCGGCAAAGATAGTTCGAGGGCAGGGATTGTGTGGGCTAGCAGCAGAAGCCTTGGTGAATAAAGAAGGGGTGTCCGAAGAACCAGAAGCACAGAGCATGCAAAAAAGCACAAGTAGAATTTAGGGAGGACCCCTATGGATTAATGAGACGTTGATATATGAGCGCGAAACATCAGAATCCCTTTTGGATCCTAAGTCGTGGTATTATGACATATGCTTTTATCTAACACGGGGAGCATGTCATGAACACATGGATGCATCACGAAGGAGAGCGCTCAGATTGAAATCTAATCAGTATCACTTGGCCAATGACACATTATACAGAAAAAATTACGATGGAATTTGGTTGAGGTGTTTGGAAAGGGATGATGCTGATCATGAGAAATGCACGACGGCCCAACAGGTGGTCACTATGGTGGAGAGACCACCGCTCACAAAATATTAAGCGCTAGATATTATTGGCCCACAGTGTTTAGAGACTCGCATGCCTACGCTCGGAAATGCAAGGTATGTCAAACTGCTGCAGGACAAGAAAGAAAGCCACCCGCTCCCCTCACGCTTGTTATGATTTATCGCCTGTTCCAGCAATGGGGCCTAGATATCATAGGCAAGATCACTCTGAATTTTTCACAGTAGCATAAGTATATACTCATGGCGACCGACTACTTCACCAGACGGACCGAAGCCATCCTGCTTTGGAAGGTAAACGAATACAAGGTAATATCATTTATTGAGAAGTTTATTATCAACAGGTTTGGCATCCCTGACGCTCTCATATTTTACAATGCTTCTTACTTTTCATCACTGAGATTGACTGAATTTGGTATTGATAAATCAATTCACATAAGGCATGCATCAAACTATTAACCCCAGGGAAATGGAGTTGCAGAGTCCTCAAATAAAAACCTCATCTGCATAATCCGTAAATCTGTCGCCAACAACCAGAGGAATTGGCACAATGCTCTAACAAACGCCCTTTGGGCCGATAGGGTCACCCCAAAAGTGGCCTTAGGAAACTCCCCATACTTCCTCGTCTATGGACAGGAAGCCATCTTGCCTCCCAACGTTACTCTTCCCTCTTTACAGCTCTCCCAAGCCTCAAGAGGGACCCCTTCAGCCTTACTTCAAGAAAGGATCAACCAATTAGTGAGTTTGGAGGAATTGAGAGATAAAGCCAGAAATAAATTTAGAAATCACCAAATGATTGTGAAGAGATGGTTTGATCGCCATCTGGCAGGAGATAAAGATTACCAAATAGGAGAGCTAGTCCTAAAATGGGACAAGTTGAATGAGCCAAAAGGTAAATACATGAAATTCCAACACTTATGGCTGGGCCCATTCCAAGTTGAGGAGAAAATTGGTCAGTGAAATTACAGACTGAAAACTTTATAGGGAGAAACTAAAAAACTCCCTGTTAATGGCCAACATCTTAAGAGATACTTCCAGTAGTCACCACATGGTGGTTACTTCCTTAGTAGGTTAGAATTAACTTTATTTTGTTGTTAGCTTAGTTATATTTCCATCCCTTCCATTTTGTTGTTTCCACAAAGTTTATTTTCCTTCTGTTTTCAATTTTAGTCCTTTTCGGCTAGCTAATTTCGGTCCTCCAGTCTCGTTTTCACCTTTTCAAATCTCTTCAGGTTGCCCTCATTCACCGCCTTAAGCTTTTGCACCCCTCATTAACCTGCCGATGAGTCTGCTGATCCTAAATCCATCGGTACCTTGCTAATCAAACAAACTTTAAATGAGCCTACGAGAACTTGAAAATCAGCTATGGAATTCAAATCAAAGCCACTCATTAGCATCTGTTGGGAACTAGGTAAGATCTGTTGATAACCTGGAACCCTGGAGCATGTAGAGGCATCTTTATAAAACAAAAATGTGTAACCACAGCTGGGCTGGCATGGCAGAGCACTGCATTTCTAAATAAATCCCACTCAGACCTAGCCTATACTTGCCTATAAGGTTTGCAATTATTCTCCATTGGTCCCATCCACCACACTAAGTTTTCCAATACCAGTTATCTACAAGTAAACCTCCTTTCATGGGCTAAGCTCACTATCATACACCCTGTGGCAAATCCAATTGTGCTCTAGTCCTTGTGCCTGAAAGTGGAAGGACTTATTTAAAAGAAAATGAAATGTCAAATCCTTTTGCCAATCTAGAAGGACAGGTTGTTTGGGAAGTTAGTTAGAGTAGGGACTGTTGCTGGGCTCAGAGTACCGGTTGGCATAGCAAGCCCAACCTTGCTTAAGTGGTTTAAAAAATGGCATGATCCATGACTGTGCCCCATGCAATCATACGAAAACGAAGCACTAAAATTCTTACATAAAGTGCAGATAAACATATCTACATCAAGTTTGAGGAGGGATAAAGAGCTATGGTACACACCTAAACAGGTATTGACAAACCAGTGATGGCCCTGAAAGGATTTTTGAAAGTAGAAAACAGGTAAAAGAGGGTCAATAAATCCAATAATACTACCATTGGAGAATGCCTGTCAAAACCCTATCAGTAAGAAGAAGCTATTTGTCTTTATCCCACCTGAAGCAATTAATGTTGAAGTAGAACCCATGCCTGTCCATTTGTACCAAGGTTTATTTGGAAACAGAGCTAACTGGTTCGCCCAGCGGTTCGCCATTTGTTGTGGACACAACCACCACCCTATTAAAACATGCTCTGATAGAAAATTTGAATGGGTCCCCTAGAAGTTTGATCTTTCACTTCTCCGAATGATCTGTTTTTATCTCCGAGATTTTAACTCTGTGCCGAGATTTTATCTCCTTCAATGGGACTTTTCAATCCCCATAAACCTTCATGGTGCTCTATGCTCACGCATATAACTAACCCCCACCCTCTATTATGGTTGTATTTGGATTCAACCCACAAAACCTTCTATCGCATCTTTATTCCCATTATAACTCTTTATAATGGAAATGCTTCGCAAAACATGCATAACATACCCTTTTTCACTTATCACAAGCAACATTGACACACAACACGTACCATGAGGCACTGGACCCGACGGCATTATTAACCATAATATATATATTTTGGCTCTGAAGCCCATTGCATATCACAATCGGCGGAGTCCAGGGCTTGTATATAAGGTGCACCACAATCTGCCGGACCCGTCGGGATCATTAAACATAATATATATATTTCGGGTCCGCTTTCCCCTATCGCAATTGCAATTGGCAGAGTCCATGGTATATACATAAAGCACGATGCGATGTGGTAGACCCGACGATAACTTTAAACCCAGGTGCATAATATTTCAAGTCTGGCCTTATGGTCGGCCACGAGTTTTCCCGTGTATTCCCATGTATTGCGATAATACGTTGTGGTCGTGGTTTTCAAAGGAAAATCTTCTGTGGCAGATCCGAAGGGATTATGAATCGCGACACATATATATTTCGGGTCCGTTTTCCCCTATCGCTAATCGTAATTGGCAGTCGGCGAAAGTGAAACCCATGCGATATGCGAAGGGGCAATATGGCAGGCCCAACGATAATTATACGCCCGGGTGCATAACATTTCAAGTTCAGCCTTATGGTCCAATCACGAGTTTTCCCGTGTTTTCCTTGTGTTTTCGTTAAGTGTTCCGGGCCAGGTTTTCAAAGGAAAGTCTTATACGATGGACCCGAGGGGATTATGAACCACAGCACATATATATTTCAGGTCCGACCAATCGCAAGTTGCAATCGGTAGAGCCCAAAGCTTAAACATAAGGCATTATGCGATTAATGGACCCGACGATAATTATACGCCTGGGTATATATCATTTGGAGTCTGGCCTTATGGCTCGGCCACGGGTTTTCCCGTGTTTTCCTGTGTATTGTGATAAAAGGCTGTGGTCCAGGTTTTCAAGGGAAAATCCCGTAAAGTGAATGGTTTGCTTTTGTTGCATTGTTTAAGCAATCCTTGAGTAAAAATGAATATTATGGGCAAAGGAAATACATGTCACAGTAGGTTCGGTGGGTTGATAATCATAGTTGCTCTGCATTGTAAGATTAAATAGAAATTGTGGCTAAATGCAAGGTTTGTTTGTGAGCATGTCTGTCATATTTCTCATATGAATTATTTTTGCAGGTGAGTTCAAGTGGACCCGGTACCAGATAAAGGCGAATTATATCAAGATGACACCTCTGCACCACCAGTGTCGATATTGCAAAGCCATGTTCTGCTGAAAGGGATATGAACCGCCATAGTGCATAATGGAGGCACGCTCCATGTCAAGAGGAAGCACAACGCCGATACATCAAGATGTTATTACCACCAAACATACCTTCAATCATGCCAGATGGGGAATGATGAGTGCAGTGTCTTCCATTTCCTTCAGAAAATGATAGGGAATAATGTCCGCTCAATACAGGTGCGAAGGGATGACATGCAGTCATTCTCTTTTAATCAACATCCATTCATTTCCCCAAAAAAGGAAGCATCGCAGCAGATATGCCTTCTATGTGTCAGTAGTGACATCGACTGTTCTACGTCTATGTATTCTGATTTGTATATTGAAAAGAACAGGGGGGAGGCGAAAAGTTAAGGGAAGACCGAGAGTCATTTCCAGCGGCATAAGTATTACCTCTAGATAAGAGAGGAGCACTTTTTTTTTGGGCATAACAACTTTTGATTTATTGTGAATAAAGAAAACTGTTTGGGTCAAGAAGGAGCCTTTTGTTTTAGATCTATTTTCTTCCTCTTTTATATGTTTAGAATCAGAGTGTTGTTATGGGCATAAAGATAAATGTGTTTTGCTTTGTGCATATTGATAACATACAGTTCATGTTTATTCCTGGTTATTCGAATATAATTCAGTAGCATGGTTAACTCATGAAAGGTTGTTGATTCGAAACTTTGTTAAACATCAGTTGCAAGTGTTATTTGTATGGAAGGGAATGTGTATTCCTGTATAAGTAATTGGATTGCAATTAGGATTTAATACAACCTCATTCTTATGTGAACCAATAATTGATTCATTTGGACTTGGAATCTATATATGATGTTTAACCTCTTTCTGTATGCTCTTGTAGGATAGATTATGATAGTTAGGACTAGCTTAAGTAGTGAGAAGTAGTGTAGATAGGATTTGATACATATAGGTTAGTTGTTTCTTTTGTTGATTTAATTGAAGTCTTCCTCCAGGAAGCAATCTCTCAACACCTTTAACAGTTTAAGGGATCCTTTAAAACCCGTTGGAGCTAGCCACTCCAAACGAAAGCAGATATAATTGGGGTTTGTGATTGCGTTAGTTCCCCTTGTTGGTATAGCGAAAATTCGCCATGGCAACAGGACCATTGCTTCCTAAGGGGGGAGGAATGATCCAGGTGGATGTTGGTGGCCACCCACCTATCTCGCTTGGACCCCCACAACTGTTTCTTTCAGTTTTTCAGTTTCCTTAATTGTAGCACAATTTACTATTTTTAGTAGTTTTTCGGGTCCTGAACTTCTGGAGCCGTTTTGAGGCCCTAAACGACATTTTTTGGGAAAAATGGTAGCAACATGGGTCCATGGATTGATTTTCCTCATCACAAAGTTGTAGTCCTCGGATAGATCTTTCTAACAAGGTATTGTGTGCGTTAAACAGAGATCGTACGCCAAAGTAATGACCCTGGGAAGTTGATGTACCAATTTACCCAAAACGGGGCCCATAGTTTGGTGCTTCATCTCCTAGGGTTAGGTTTTTGGATGTTTAGGGTTTTCTATTGTTTCTGAACAATAAATAGGCCTTCGAGCCTCATTGTAAGACAGTTCAGAGGCATGTATCTGCCACATCTCTCCTTAGAGATAAGCTACCATTGCCCGACCTAGTTTATTTTCGTTTCTGTTTGTAAGCATATTTCAGTATTTTACATTAATGAAATGAAGTATTATTTCTATTGTATCTCTATATTTATGGTTATTTTTTACTTTATTGAGTTCCTGTTTAAATTCAGATCAACGAAATTAAGAATAACCTAGATGCCAAACCTATAAGACAATGATTACGTCTGGTACATTCGCGAAAAGCTGCTACGATTAAAGCTAAGTTCTAGAAACTGCTCAAAGCGGGTTTCATCTACCTGGTTCCCTTAACTGATTAGGTGGCCAATATCGTACCTGTTAACAAGAAACAAGGAACCATTAGAGTATGCGTTGATTATTGGGATATTAATAAGGTTTATCCAAAAGGCAATTATCCTACTCCTTATATCAATCAAATCATTGACGAATGTGCTGGAAATGAAATATTCTCTTTTATGGATAGATTTTCTGGATACAATTAAATCAACATACTCCCAATTGATCAACAAAAAACGGCATTCATATGCCGATGGGGGACTTTTTCCTATCAAAAACTCCCATTTGGTTGAAAGAACATTGGTGCAACTTTCCAAATGCATTTCACGATATCAACCATATTGTGCAACCTTATTAAGATGGCTTGCTAGCTCACTCATTGAGATGGGAAGATCATCCAATGCATATGAGAGCAATTTTTATTAGATGTTTTCATTACAATATTCGCTTGAATCCACATGTGTGTTTTTTGTGTGCAATCTGGTCGATTGCTAGGATTTATTGTTTCAAAGGAAGGCATTCGTGTCAATCCGTTAAAGGTTGAGGCTATTTTGAATGTGCCTCCTCCTTCCAGTCTTCGCCAATTCCAAAGTTTGAAAGGGAAAGCAAACTTTCTACGTCGATTTATCCATAACTATGCTAAGTTAGCTAAATGTTTTACTCGACTTTTGAAAAAAGGCATCTCATTTATCTCGGATGAAGTGGCTCAAAAGGCATTTGATGCACTTAAATATGCGTTCACCCATACACCATTGTTGCATCCTCCTTAATACGGCCGAATGATGATTCCACCACCCACAACAGCTAAATGATTCAGAGGACTCCATCATACCTCAGTATTGCATATACGCTCCCAGCGCTCCTATGATAGCATTTATACAAGCGGTATCATTATTCCCCTGTTTCCAAAGATGAACATGCTCTGAAGTAAAGGTAGTTGGTCATTTCACCATTATTTTTCAGGTTGTTTACGCTGGCATATAACTCCCGTGGCTTCCACAGTAAGGACTGAAGGCAGTGAGCGCCATTTGGTTTCGACTCCCACCAAGGTCACAAGACAGTCGACCGAGCATCACATTGGATACTAAGGGAGCGATGCCATCAGGTAACAAATTAAAATTTCATTGTTAAAATTGTAAGTTAGAGCACAACCCTCTGCCAAGAAGACAAATAGGGTCGAGCCGAGCGTGTTCAATAGTTCTCAATACCATGAAGATTGCATTTCGATTCTCAGAGAGATACAGTGGTTGCCCTTTTTGGAGAAATTTCATGGAAGCAATGAAGAGGTTACCAAGCAATTCGCTTTCACATTCAATGGGGAGAAAGCCCTGATAGGTAACTTCTCATTCAGGGTTTCAGAAGACACCATCGCCCAGTCAATAGGGATCAGCCCAGAAGGGGAAAAGTATTTTAAGACCAAGCAATTTAAAGAGAAATCGTGGACCCAATTCATGTCTAGATCCAGAGTCTCATCAGTTAACTGGAAGAAAGGCGTTCCAAGGAGTTGGTTGGTGCATCCATGGGATGAGATGGTCTACATACTTCAAAAATTCGTAACCTGTGAAGGCCGCTACAGTATTGTTTATCTATACCATATCAAGTTACTGCTACACTTGAAAAGGCAGTGTGTTATCAGTCTACCATATTTTCTATTGCAAAGCCTAACCAAGATGTCGAAGACCATCCAAAAGCAGAAGGGAAATGAACACAAGAGCTTATATCACTTTGGCTTAGTTAAGATTCTTATTGAGCATGAATTGCAGAGAAGAGGGAAAATGTGGAAGGATTTCTTAGGTGCTAACCAAATTAAAGATGAGGAAGACAAAGAAGAATCGCGGGAGAACTCAGGATTCATGAAGGACATCGATGAAGAGATCCCAGCATCCAAAGCAAACAAGGTACCTCCACCTGTGAGCAGCATAAGGACTAGGCAAATGAGAAAGGAAGATGCTAAGAAGGCAGAGCAAGATAAAATTTTCACCACTTATTCAAGAAGAACAAGGAGAACACCAAAATCCCAGTTGCAAGAAGACCAGCTTGAATCCAATGCACCTATACCGATGGATATTCAGAGCAGTGACCACTCGCCACCAGGACCAGGAGCTGATATAGAGGTTGAAAACAATAACAAACAAGAAAAAGGTTCACTACCTCCCAATAAGAAACAGAAGAAACTGGAGAAACAAATAGAGAAATTAAAGGAAGAGCTCATGGAGGCTAATATGCTAGAAAAAGTTATCAAGAAAGAAAACGAAATGCTCCGAGCACAGAGTAAAGAGACTCAAAAGAAGAATGAAAAGTTAAGGGAGCGAGTCAATGAGCTAGAGGCTGAGCAAACAGATATTTGTAAGTGGGCCACCAAGTGGTACAATCAGAAGAAGACCCTCAAGGAAAAATACAAAAGACTAAAGCAGGAGCTCCATGGTCAGAAAGATGCCCAGGTGAAAAAGAATGTGGACACATTGCTAAAGGCAGCAGAGGTACAGGCAGGGACAGAGTTCAAAGGAAGCACTTCGGGGTTAGCATGAGGACATGCTAATTCATTAAGTCGGGGAGAGATGTTGGTACCATTCCACGACCCCTTTTTCCCTCCCAAAACATGTCATTTTCCTACCTCTTTTCATCATTTATCTCTCAGATCCCTTGGAAATTGATAAGTTAATAGTCTTATAGTTATTAAATTGCACTAAAATTGATTTAGGGGTTTTATGTTAACGAATTAGGAATTTTTGGCAAAATGGCTACAGGAAGTTCCAACATCCTGTAATTGGTTTATTGTTTGACATGTGGCATGACAGCTAGGCTAGAGTGAAGGGTAGGGATGAAAAGCGGAATGTCCAAGCATGGATGAACACCTATCCCACAGCAGAATCAACCCTCCTACATGCGCGGTCAACGAAGGTCAAACTATGGCAAGTTGGCGACAAAGGCAGCAACAACACGCATCCTAAGTTGATTTAGTTTGTTTCCTTTTTGAAATTAGTATAGGATAGAAACCATTTCAAAAATCGCGATATGGTAAAAGCGACAACAGCCTGCTCATGAATGTAAATTCGTTTTCAAGGGTTATAGAACCATATGAAAACACAGTTCTGATCTGGTTGTATTATCATCATTGTTGTTTCATTTTGAAAAACAGAGTTTTTGAATTTAATATTAAAGACATCATTGCAGTCACAAGCTCTTGCGTTGATTTGATAATTGCGTGATAACAAGTCCAGTATACCTTTGGAACGTGGATGGGCCCTGCGTAACGTGGTATACTGTTGTTTTATTTCATTTACAGTTAGGGTATTAAATACGTGCAGTGATTAAAATTGATTTATGTTTATGATATGCGTATGATTTATGTTTATGAATGCGCTTGAATAGATTATCACTGAGATCATGAATCATATCCTGTAAGGGATTCGATCCCTTGTTATCTTGTAGAGAAATGTCATGAACTCTTATGCTTACGATTTCCATATATTTTTATCTTGTGTGATTGTTAATGAATGTTGAGTATTCGCTGAACAGAGGTTTTATGCATGATGTCTCTGTAAGGGGATTAAAATCTTGGTTTACAGTGATACACGGCGTTTTGGTTTGATAAATGAATTGAATCTTGGTTTATAGTGATACATAGCGTTTTAGTTTGATAATGAACTGAATGACATCGTTGTAACTAGGTAGATTAGACTTAGATAACAATCCTTTACGTCTATATACTTTAGACGCATGCCTCTAAGTCTACAAACCCTGGTCGATAATAAATATAGCCTAATCTAGCACCCTAGATAGGACACTACACCATCGCAACTAGAAAGATCCGAAGGCTGCATCAGAGTCAAATATTTTATCAAATCAACAAAAAAACAATCCCCATAATCAGAAGAAATCTCCCAACCATTCAACCTCTCAACAGAAGAACAATCCCCATAATCAAAAGAAATCTCCCAACCATTCAACCTCTCAGGATTCCAAACAACCCCTAATTGCACATCGACACAACCCTCAGTAGAGGTAGATATTTCAGTGAAAGACCATGAGAGATCATCAACCACAATTATGCCTACAATTTGTGGGAAAAAGCGGAACCATGAGTTTGATCATTCTGACAACTAGAAATATCTATAAAATTTGGCTAATCTAGATATTATCGAACTTTCTTAGCAAAAGGAAGAAGCAACCTCATGGATCGTCCTGATGTTTAAAACCAGGGTTGAATTTTGTAAACAATCTTGCAACTTTGTCGTTGTGCAAAATGTGAAGTGTATCAGTCCATGTCAATTAGTTTTGAAGCCTCAATTTGGTGTAGATAGATGAATATAAATAAAAGATAGTCAGTTTTTCTCTCGTGGAAAAAATATTGTTTAGAAGTTTGAAATATGGCTCCTCTTGAATTCGTAGGTTACCCATTGTCTTTGATTTTAGCACTCGCTCTATAATAAACTAGAGGAATCTTTGATAAAGTTGGGTTGTTCTGTTCATTGTACATTCCACGTTGCATGTTGGCATGCAATATAATAGTGGGCCAATAGTGAAGATTACTATCTTTCACTTTGGAATTGACATGTTTGAATTTGAAATGGGTAGGTAAAGTCAAATGGATAGGTACGCGCACTTATTTTTGAGTAAGTCAAACATTGTAAAAATAGGTTAGCATATTATAAATAAAAAATTTCTATCAAATATTATAATAATAATATTACTACATATTATTTATATAATATAATAAGATTATTACACATTTAATTTATATTATATATTTATTGTAATTATTAATGATTGGAGAACAATTTCAGTTTTTTATAAATAAAATTTATTAATTTTTATTTTTATCAAATAAAAATTTTAATTTAAAAATAAATTAAAAAATATATAAAATTATTTAAAATATGCTAAGTTTTTATCTTTTTTATATGAAGATTAATAAATTTACCAATATTTTACCTTTTATCATCATTTTTTTTTTTTTTTAATTATATATATTAATTTTTATAATAGAATTTGTGAACAATATTTCATATATTTGAGAAGTACCATTTTTAACACTTTTACATAATTATGTTCCGAATAAAAAAATAAGGTTTTTTTGGTGCATAAGCTAATTTTGAAGATAAATGTTGGTTTCTTTTCCAAATCACTTGTTTGTGCTTCTCAATTTTCAAACATAATACACTAAAAATGTTTTTATAAAAACTAAGTAGTAGATTATTTATTCATATATACTAATTATTAAAATAGGTTTAAAGAATTGCTAAGAAATCGTCATGCAATATTTTTATAACTAGCTTAGATCCATCTTAACCCCGATTTATGAGGATGGATCAAATGTCTTTTCATAGTAAAAGAGGTTTGTGTCTAAAGAGATTTGATCTCTTTGGGCACTTGATAGATCCTAAGTTAAGATAGATCTAGGATGGTATTAATATTAGCCTTTTTGGTGCATAAGCTAATTTTAAAGGCAAATGTTGGCTTTTTTGCCAAATCACTTGTTTGTGCTCCTAACTTTCAAACATAAGACACTAAAAATTCTATTTTAAAAACTAAGTAGTAGATTATTTATTCACATATACCAATTATTAAAATATGTTTAAAGAATTGCTAAGAAATCCTCATGCAATATGTTTATAACCAACTTGGATCCATCTTAACCCTAGATCTATCAAGAGGGATCAAATATCTTTTCATAGTAAAAGAGGTTTATATCTCAAGAGATAGATACAAGAGATTTGATCCGTCTGGGCCCTTGATAGATCCCATGTTAAGATGGATATATGCTAGTATTAATATTAATATTTTATATTAATATTAGATGTTTTTACATGGCATGACAATAAAATTAATATTTTTAAAATATTACAACTTTGATGTGGAAATATTTATATTATTAAATATTTTAATATATCTACACTATACGATTTTTCCTTTTAAAAAATCATTTTATAAATATTTAATTAAAAGAAATATTAAAAGATTTTGGAGTAGGATTTTCCATTCTTTTGTATTAAATTGTATTGTAGTTTTTTTTATTTATATGGTTATTTTCATTTTTTGGATTCACATTAATTTTATTTATTTATTATTTTTTGAAAATGCGAGTATGCCTTTGCATAAACAAAACAAAACATAATGGTTTTGGAATTTTTAGCAAAAGTAAAATATATCAATGTTAACTTTAGCTTAGCCCCTTTCCATTAACTCTTAGCATAAATAATATAGAACAATTTTAAATTTAGTTGCCACTAAATCCTATGTTATCATGATAGTAGAAATAAAACAAATAAATTGAAGTTCCACTGATAGAGGAGGAGGTCCTCACCATCTTGGTTGTCTTCCATTTTTCCCTCATTTCGTGTTTCTTGATTGTCCTTTGGAGCATGCTTTAAACCTAGATGGATTTTAGCAACAAGTACTATTTTTCATTGAGTTGTTGTAGCACACACTTAATACTTTTTAGTAGGGAGTTGCTCTCCTCTAAAGAAAAATCCATGTGGCATGTTATAATTTCATTTATATCCAAGTATAGGTTGCATATTAAATAACATTTGGTGGTTTCTCTTGAGGAAAGGCCCATATTTGGGATGATGTGATCTATTTTTTTTTTCTTCTAATTTCTTGTTCATAGTGGAAACTATGTACTCATGGAAAAAATCCTCTAATTTATCTAGATTATGAATAATGGTGGCCTTGTGTCAACCAACAAAACCCTATGCTATGCAGTGTGCCTCTACATTGCAACCTCTATTTTGAGTCCTTTTAGAGGTGGATTCTTATGAGTCTTTCAAATAGGGGATGTTATCTTGCCTCAATACCTAGCTTGTGCAAGTTTGACCCCTTATACTTCTCCTTTTATTAGTGTTTCAACCCTATATTTGCTTCCTCTTCATCTTTCTTGAGGTATTCTACCTCGTAAACTAGAATTGGTACCCTACAGTCCATGTTTACCTCAATGCATATAGCTTCTTCCTCTAATTCTTCCCATCCCTTCCCCACTTTTTTATATTCCTCTAGTGCTTGTTGTGTAAATGGAGGGTGATTGGAGAGGCCATTTTTTGATATGTGACCATAATCATGAGATGAATGCTAAAAAAGAGTTGGAAAGCCATAAACCCCCACAACCATGGCCAATGCATCATCCCTAAAAAGGCCATCATTATGTACCATACTGGTAACATAATTATTTTTTGAGTTCTTATCTAGATGCATTATAAATTTGATGCCAAAATTTCCAATAGCCATAACTATTCTCCTTTATCAATATCTTGTCCAAGTCTAAAGCCATCATTAACCAAGGGTGTGTGATAAGTGCCATAGATGCCATCGTCTATTATTAGGTAGCTATTAATGTTTCCATCTAGTGGGATGATCGAGAGTCAAACTTTTTGGACACCCCATCTCTGGAAGACACTAAAAACATTGCTTAAGTGATGTTAGGTTGAATTTCTACTAATATTGTTTAATTTCCATGTATTTTGGATTGTAATTTTGAAACAAAACAACACATTGTTTTTTTTTTTTTAATTTGACAAAGATTTTCCCTTTAGATTAATAAGGTTAACAAGAAATTCTTTGTTACAATATTATGTTGACATTTTGAAAAATGTTTAATAAAGTGTTAATTGTTTTTTCATATTTGGGAAATTTCCTTTCTTGTTTGAAGTTGACTTAGTCAAACTCAATTAGTCCTTTCTTGATATTTTAGGTAAATCAAAGGTAACTTTGTCAAACTTGATTAATATGCTCCTTTCTTTGTATTTTATTAGACACAAGGTTCAATTTGATCACCCCACTCTCGATTTAACATCCTTGTTCTCGTGTTTTTTGTTTGTCACGTGAATACATTTATTTCATTGTCTGTTTCCCACATGCAACAATTATTTTGACCAGAGGAAACCTCTTTGAACTTCAATTTGTTTAACCAAGCCATAAAACATGCTTAGCAAAGGGAAATAAGTTAAATTTTCATTAGAGATAAATTTGTTTTTTGAATTTAAATTTTAGTGATGTGATAATTACCCTATAAGTGACATCAGTTAAAGATTTATTGTTTACAGGTATTATAGACTCATGTGCTGGTGTGTGTGTTCTGTGTTATTGGAGCAATGGATCGATCAGATTTCCAATACACGGACATTAAAATGGAAAGACAGTAGAGAAATATAGTAAGCAAACACAAAGACACAAGAAATTTTAATAAGGAGTTCACCCTATTCTCCAGGGCTACGTCTCCGGTCCAACTTTCAGTGGTGGCCTTGCTTTATTGTGTCTTTAAGTAGAGAATTACAATGCAGGGACTCAATGTGAGTTCTCCTGAAGCAGGTTTGCTTGGTAGGGTGGTTCTTGGATTCCCCAAGCCACTTGAGTACACAGACTTCTTCTTCCTACCAGCTCTGTGACCTTCTGGTCTACAGTGGCAAAAGCCCAATGTGGTGCTCAACCCGGACAGATTCCCCTATGGGATGGCTTGAATCTCTCAAGCTCTCTGGTGCTCGACGTTGCCTCTGGTCAGCTTGTCCCTCTATCCTCTTCCTACTCTTGCTTTACTGTCTTCTTTCTCTGTGTATTCTGTCCTCCTCTCGGGATTCTGGTCTCTCTGTCTTCTTTCTTCATCTCTCAGACTATTCTCCGACTTGACTGTCCTGTTTCTTTTCATTGTTCATGCCTTTGAAGCCATTCGAACTCATGTCGGTTCGGCTCCTCTTCTGCTTCTGTCGATTCACCTTCTACAGCTATGCTTCGAGTTCCCTATTCGATGTCAGCATGAATGCTCATGGAGTGGCCACATGTCCTCCTCTAAACGACGTCAGCCTGCTTTGTCGGTTCGTTTCTTCAGTTACGTCGTGAATGAAATCTTTTCTCCACCGTGGCAGTCAAACAGATTCCAAATATTTACAAATCGTAGAGTATTCCTTCGTCAATTCCACTTCCTCCATCGAGCGCAATCTCAGTCGTCCGATCTGGGGCCTCCAGACCAACGCCATATGCACGTCCCGCGAGGTTGACTTGCTAGACCGATAACGCACGATCAATGACGGTTTTCTCTCACCTCTGCTTTCCACACGTCGATCATTGAGTGGGATCACTCCGCTCTCGTCCAAAACCTCTTACCATTTGAGGATGCCCCGATCAATACCGTTGGTTTCCAAAGTGTGGGTCCCGCCTTTGTACGTTTAGCACATTTTGCCTTTTCCGCCCGCGGTTCTCTGGTTCGCCATGCGTCCATGTGCTCGCGCTTCCCCCATTTCAGCCTTGTTTTCCTAACACTAATCACGCTTCAAAATCCACCTTCTTTTCCCAATCCGTGGCTCCCAGGGGCTACTCTGACCTCCTACATAGTCTCCATGGGCCTCAGTCAGCGCGCTTTGACCGAGGTCCTCGTCGTTCCACGCTAGCTGCCATTGCCACTAGTTCAGGGGTGTTTTTGATCATGGTCCTGAATTCTTAGAGATTTGTCCCGACCCGATACAGTCATGGTTCTTTAACAGTCTTTTATGGATCCAATTTCGGATCACAGCCTTCCCACTGAAAAATCTTTTGGACCACCAAAAGTTGGTTTTCTTTCTGTTTGAATCCTCTCCAGGTTTATGCAAAAACCTTGCGAGGGACATTGGTCTGCTACAAAAAGAGTTCTAAGGTACTTGAAGTGAACTCAAGACTTTGGATTCAAGTATACACAGGTGGACGACTTCAGCTTGATTGGATACTCTAATTCAGACTTCGATGGAGACAAAGAAACTAGGGTATCTACTTCAGGATATGTTATGAGTCTTGGATCATGAGTTGTCTCCTGGAGATCACGCAAACAATCAGTTCTAGCAGATTCCACAACAAAAGCAAAATACGTGGCAGTAGTTGAAGCAAAAAAAGAAATTGTTTGGATGAGGAAAATTCTTGAAGATTTGCAGATAAAACAAGTACAATCAACTCCACTCATGATTGACAATACATCTGCAATAAAGTTGGCCAAGAACCCAAAGTTCCATGATCGAACAAAGCACATCAATACTAAATATCATCTGATTCGACATCATGTTGAGGCCAAAACAATTCATCTCCATCATTGTTCCACTAATGAGAAAATTGCAAACATCTTCACTAAAGCGCCTGGAAGAGAAAAGCTTGAACAATTTAGAATGATGCTTGGACTCACCAACATCCCTTCAGATTAAGGGGGGAATGTTGACACCTAATCAGAAATATTGGGTGAATATAATGTAAATAGATAAATAAGTAATATGAACAGTCATCGGGAGATGAAGTGAACAGTCTCTCCCTCATGTATATAATGAAGACCTACCTGAAAGAATAATACACACGAATCAATTTTGGTTGAGGAGTTACTGCCTGGTCTGAACCCAAGACAACCCGTCGAAGCCACAAGAAAAAAACAACACCACGAAGTCGAAGAATGACACATGAAAGTGGTGTGAGTTCTATAAGACCCCCACTCATAGCACAAGTGAATGTTGGACCAAGCAGTCACTGGTGGCCAGGTTGAGGGCTTCAGAATTAGATGCATGCTCCGACCCTGAGTCAAAACCCGACAAGAGGAATGTCAAAGGGAAGAAAATCATTGATGCGAAGCCTAGCACCATTGTTGCCACTGCCAAGGTCAAAAAGAACGAGCCCAAATATCCAGAGGAGGGGGAGTGACTTTTCCACTCACAAATGTGGGCGAAGGGTTCGTTGTTGCAATTCATTATTAACAATGGGAACGAAAAGAACCTCATTTAAGCAGAGGTCGTGAAGCGGTTGGGCCTACTGACGACACCACACCCACAACCGTACAGTATCGGGTGGCTTCACCAAGGACGACATCTCCGAGTCCGCTAACAGTGCCGCCTTCCTTACCACATCAAGCCCTTCACAGACGAGGTATTGTGTGATGTTGCACCACTTCATGTTTGTGATGTATTATTAGGCCAGCCATAATTATGGAGGCGACATGCTGTGTATCAGTCAAGGCCTCGCACTGCTATTATTTGTTTGGGTAATCCATTATACAAGATACCGAAGGTAGCCCCACCTACCGCCACCTCTTTGATCTCTGCTAAGAAATGCAGCAAGATCGTCTTCGAGACTAGGAAATTCATTTTCTATTTGGTTCGCTCCCAAAGTAAGGGGAAGATCGTAGCCACATCTGTGACCCCTACGAAGGTTTCCTCCACGCAGCAACAGTAGCAGATGGATACGGTCATGACATAACACAAGAACAACTTCTCCTCACCCACAGGGGTACCACACAAGTTTCAAATGGGCGACAAAGTCTAGTTGCATCTGCAAAAAGAACGCCTTACAATAGCCCATCATAAGCTCAAACCACTTCAACATGGTCCTTACACCATTACCAAGGTCGTGGGAAAAAATTATTTGGAGCACAATATTCCCCCATTCCTTCGCCTGCACTGAGTGTTCAATGTGGACCGCCTTCGACCATGCTTCCCACCATTACTGGACACATCAGAGGTTAAAGAACAACTCACCAAGGACTTGGGTCATGAACTAATGTTGTTGCTCCCAAATTTGTAGTCCTCGTATAGATCTTTCTAACGAGCTATTGTGCACATCAAACGAAGATCGTATGCCAAAGTTATGACCTCGGGAAGTTGATGTACCAATTTACCCAAAACAGGGCCCAAAGTTTGGCATTTCATCTCCTAGGGTTAGGTTTTTGGATGTTTAGGGTTTTCCATTGTTTCTTAACAATAAATAGGCTTTCGAGCCTCATTGTAACACAGTTCAGAGGCATGTAGCTGCCACATCTCTTCTTAAAGATAAGCTACCATTGCCCTAGCTGGTTTATTTCCATTTTTTTTTGTAAGCATATTTTAGTATTTTACATTAATGAAATGAAGTATTATTTCCACTGCATATCTGTATTTATGGTTATTTCTGTACTTTATTGTGTTCCTGTATAAATCTGGGTCAGTGGTATCAGAGTGGTTTACTCTTTCTCTGTTTTTCTTTGCATGTCCTAATGAGGTTGGGATATAAGGAGTTAAGGCTTGAATTGGTCGAACCTTTGCAAGACCACTTCGCAAATCCCAACAGCCTCCCATGGCAGATGAAAAGAAAGACGAGGGGGCAGGAGATCCTATCAAAATCTTTCTCGAAGAAACCCTCAAGTGACAAAGGAATACGATGATGGAAAACTTTGGCAAGATCCTTCAGCGACTACCCAGAGGTGATGCATCGACTTCCAACAGCTACTCTGGAAATGCCACACCCTTTAAGGTACAAGTTAATTTTGAAATCCCCATATTTGAGGGTCAGATAGACGCAGATGCTGTAGATAAATGGTTAAATCTGCTAGAAGGTTATTTTTCTATTTATGATTTTTCTAGTCGGGAAAAGATTATTTTCACTTTTCTCAAAACAACCCCCCACATCAAGGATTGGTGGGAAACCTACTGCTCACTAGGGACCTAGCTTAGGAGAGGCTTCCTCATCTCAGGGAAGAACTCAACGCAATGGGGACAATTTCTTCCTAAAGGGGGAGGAATGATCCATGTGGATGGTGTCTGCCCACCTATCCCACTTGGACCCCCACAACTGTCTCTTTCAGTTTTTTAGTTTCCTTAATTGTAGCACAATTTACTATTTTTGGCAGTTTTTCAGGTCTTGAACTTCCAGAGCCATTTTGAGGCCATAAACGACGTTTTTTGGAAAAAAAAATGGGACAAAAATGAGTATTGGATCAATGTTTCTCCTCCCAAAGTTGTAGGCTTTGGATAGATCTTTCTAACGAGCTATTGTGCGTGTCAAATAGAGATCGTATGCTAAAGTTAGGACCCCGGGAAGTTGATGTACCAATTTACCTGAAACGGGGCTCATAGTTTGGTGTTTCATCTCCTAGGGTTAGGTTTTTGGATGTTTAGGGCTTTCCATTGTTTCTCAACAATAAATAGGCCTTCGAGCCTCATTGTAACATAGTTCAGGGGCATGTAACCACCACATCTCTTCTCGGAGATAAACTACCATCACCCTAGCTAGTTTATTTCCATTTCTGTTTGTAAGCATATTCAGTATTTTACATTAATGAACTGAAGTATTATTTCTGCCGCATATCTGTAGTTATGGTTATTTCTGTACTTCATTGCATTCATGTATAAATCCGGATCAATGTGCAACTTAAGAAAAGAAAATGTCGAAATCTAGGAATACAAAAGTTTACCTCAACTGTTGGTCCATGTGGTTGTGCATAGTGACTCTCCTCCACATTAGTGTTATGTGGTGGAGATGGAGGCAAAGGAGAATCCATGGAAACATGCTTTTGTGGAGGATAGCCTGATTGATCAACTACCCCCTTGGATGGCCTCATAAGCTCATCCATGTAGCTAGGCTTTGTTTACATGTTATCATGAACTTATTAATATAAATGAAATCTAATACAAACTAGAAATTAATATAATTAATTATGCATAATTTGACAATAAGAGTCAAAAGTTTCGTATATATATGTACCTAGTTTGTGTCACATGGGTCGTGCACCCTCCAAGTGTCATAAATGGCATCACGATACATACATGCATATGACAAAGTCTAGTTAGTGGGTAAACTCACGAGAAGTGAATCATCATATAAAGGAATTTGCAGGTCACAAGGAAATGGTGGTGGTCTCCTATTCTCTCCATGTAATGCAACATATGTACTAACCAATAATGTCTGCATGTTATCTGCAATGGTATCCCTAGTCTCAGCACCGAGTTGTGATGGCTCCTCTAGCTTTGTCAACAATACCACACTTCGAGATGGTAGTGGAAAGAATATCGAAGGTGGTGGTACATGCCCAGGGTCCCTACAAGCCCCCTCATAATCATATGTATGTCCCAACATGGCTTCATGATAATGAGATCCAGTATAAGTTTCATTTGAACTCATATGTAACACAAAATTTGCATATATAAGGCTTGAAAAAATAAACAAAGACCTAGTCATGGTGGGGGAACTAGCCCCAAGCTCCAATGAATCAATCATACACAAAAGGGTCTATGTCAACATTCTTAAAATATTTCAGTTGAATCAAACCTTTATGTCTAGTAGGGAAATCCAGAGTGATGTTAAACAATTGCACACACATCAATGTTCTTGGCAACCTCTTTCACCACCTCCCAAGAATGTGGGCCTCTAACCTCATGCCTCCTAATCCTCTATATGAACTGTAGGAGGTGAATCTGTGGGCTTGAAATCCAATGTATCGATCAACCTATCGATTCTATCCAACATCAAAGACAAACTACGCGTAGTAGGTGAGCTAGCAGGGATGTTACTCACCTCTTGTGTGATCCATGTATGCTAGTCTGTAACATCCTCTAATGTGATATGAGCTATAACATCGTCCCACAAAGGGATTGATGTTATACTGTATCCTCAACTTTTAGCCGTCGAGGGTCTACAAATAATAAACATAATTGAACATATATATTTAACAATCTAGAGGCATAATAACATATTGTTGACGGTGTTGAACCCACCAACATTAAGGGGATCTCCTCGGTATAAAGTTCCAACTATACCTCAAACCATTTGATGCAAGAGTCCCATCCGGTATGATGGCTCAGTAGCCATTATCTTAAAGGTTTGTTTTAGCTCCTGCTTATCAACACATGAGAGTGGTCTGCTTTGTCTTCAAATAGCAAGGTTTAAGTGCCTGGTGATTGCTTAGTGTTACTTGTGTCAAGGTTCTTTCATTGCGAAGGGAAAGGGTGGAAGTGAGTCTCAAGTAGAAAGGGAATAGTCCCAACTCTGTCAGAGGCACAAAAAAAAATAGGACATGTGCAGCTTCCGACGGAGTAGTCCACATGGATGTGGCAGTGACAAACACACAATGAATGGATAACATGTACAACACTCAACGGAGTAGCCCGCACGAGTGAAACAATCGTTATAATAAGTTTTGGGAGTGGTCTAGTTGAGTTTCCGACGAGTTAGCCCACATGATCGAGACAACGTTAACAACTTATATAACACATTTTCATAAGCATATGTAATAGAACAACTGAAATAATTCAACTATTTTAACACAAGTTAAAGCAACATGCATTACAAGTGTCCAAAGAATAGTATTACAAACAAATACAATACATGTGTGAAAACGTGCTAGCCTATTACTAGGCTTCTAAATTAAGAGAAAGTTCCAAGAAACATCAATACACCATACACCACTAACCCCGACAGCGGGGCGTTGGAGCCATTACTTGCTCCTCAAAGAAAAGACTACAGACTCTCAAGGCTATGTGGGAGGAGCCAAGGTGAAAACTCTGTTGCATGTAAAAATGAGGGGTATTTATAGCCAAAGGTAAAACTAGCCCTTGTGACTGTTCGACTTCCCTCATGGCTGTTTGACTTAAATTACTCTTCAACTTTACATGACACTTTAGATTACATGTGGGTCTCTTGGAATTCCATGTTACATTACATTGCTTACAATAGTGTGGCCCACAGTAGCGATGTGGCCGAGATGACTCATGACATGACTCAACATGACAAAGCTAGTGTGTTCATGCTGGTGGTGATGTGCATGTCGAGCTACAATGATCCTAATTGATGAATGTGCTCTTCGTGTATCATAGCTTCACCTTTGCATAGCAAGGTGTGTGGAGTCTTTAATGGTCTTAGTTTTTGCTTGATGTTACATGTGCATGCCACTCCTTCACTTATACTTTGGCATGCTCCATGTGTTTGTCCACTCGTGAACAAATCTACTCGCATGCATTCCTTGTTTGTCCATTCATGAAATAATCTCCTCGCAAGTGCTCCTTGTTCATCCCATTCATCGTTGTGTCATGTCTCATCCATGTACCTGTATCTGCAATCAATCATGACGAGACGACATCAAATCCAAAAATATCCTAGTCTACCATGATGCATTGTCGTTCGCTTTCAGATGAAAGTGACCAGGAGAGAGGACAAGGGTTTAAAATTGCACAAAGCAGATTTCAAGTTGGGATGTGGGCTCTGGGAATTGTTCATGAAAATTGTGTAGAGGTCACTAGGAGGATGATATGGGCAATCTGGACCAGCAGTGACTATTTGTGTGATCTGGCTTGGCTAGAGGGAAAATCTGTGCAATTGTTTTTAGGGAGATAGTGCAGGAAGCAAAGGGAGACTGGTAGTGAAAATTGCATAATTTCTCTGGGGAGCTGGCAACGGGTTGTGGGAGGCTGCTTGGAAAAATTGCGTAATTTTTCTGGGGAGCTAAAAGCTTGCTGCAGGAGGATGCTGGAAGAAACTTTGCAATGATGGGAGGCTGGCCTACTGGACATCCTTGTGCATTTTCTGAGCTAAGCAGGATGTTGGTCAGCTGGGGGACTGCTCATGAAAACTGCACAGTTTGCCTAGTGAGCAATAGGCCGACTAACTATTGACTGGATGGAAAAACTATGCAATTTTTTAGGGCAGTGCAGTGATGGACATGGGGTGTTTGTACGACATATTGGCACAGTTTCTTTAGTCAGCAGAAGTGGGCATGCTTGGAAACTTCTGTGCAATTGTTTGGAGGAGTGAGGCCTAGGGTCATTGCCCAGTCAAATTATTTGGTTGACCAGCTAGAGGCTCGGTTGATGTGCTTGCGGGCAGTGTAGATTGAGATGACTTACTAGGGAACTTATGTGTTGTTCTGGGTGACAGTCGATCAAGTTGATTCCAGGATTGCGTAGTTCAGATTGCCTGGGAGGCAACCTCAAGCTCTGCGCAAGTAGAATTTCCTGCAAATTCTTTACAAATCTACCTCTGAGATCTATGTAGAAAATTTCACTGTAGATTAACTCGATAATGCAATATATCAAAGCAAAATACTATAATCTACTTATACTATCAAACTTGCGGAAGCTTAAAGATCGAGCTGAATCAAAGATGAACACATATAACCATAAGAAGAATCAATACACATGAAACACAAAAAATACTTAGGGGAAAGCCTCAGCTAAAAACCCTACTATCTATATTATTATACAAGGTGGAATTACATCAATAATTACACAAAGCTTTAGCTCTCACATCTAACCAGTTCTCAATACAATCCTCCTGGATGCTCACAGGAAAACAAGGCTTCTCACAAACTTTCTCCTCTGCCCTCCAAGCCTCATATTTCCTTGCGCAATCTCCACTTAGTGATCCAACTATTACCAAGTGTAACACTAATCTCGCACCCTATAAAACTGCACAATCCTCAAGGAACCTTATTCCTTTTTCTTGGATGAGTTTCCTTTATAGAAAAATTCCTCCAAATGATAGTACATCGTCCCTGTCTTTAGTCTCAACTGGGTCTTTGTCTGAACTGACATGCATGAATTATTTATGAGAAAATATTCAGTTATCTAGAGTACACTAGTTGCATGCATGCATGCATTGACTAACTGAACTCACAATTAGTTCCTCAAATTGTTTGGAACTAATTTAACTTGACTTAACTCAGTTAACTAAGCTAACTAATTACAACTCAAATACAACTCATCCTTATCTCCTTAACTAAGGTATAATCTCCTTAATTTAAGGGATAATTGTTATATGAATTCACAAAGACTTCTAGCTTGAATTTCTACAACTAATTAACTCAAGATGAATTAATTAATTATTTTCCAAGCAGTTGGTGAGACTAAATTCAAATTTTAATTCAAGGACAAACTAAAATTGGAATATTCTGAATGATATTTTTATCATTTCTTGTTGCTATTCTCAGCACTCCCTCTCAACAAGAAAGGCATTCATCTCGATCCCGATCCTGAACCTTTGAAATGTTCTGCATGCAACACTTCTCTCAAGTGTTGTTACTCCAGCAACTCTAAAAACAAAAAAACATATCCAACCTGAATCAATATGATGCATCTATCATCAAAGTCTCTGACTACTGTTGCCTCTGTCGACTGAAAACTTTGCGCTTTTCCTGACTCAGCCTTTTTGCAATGTTGTCAATCCTTCTCTACACTCTTTAGTATCTGATTGCTCTAGCCTCTGTCGCTTTGATCTCTGACTGCATCAATCCCACTGATTCCTCCCGCTACTATGTACTTTGGCTCCCGTAGCAAGGTACGATCCATGAGATAAAACCTCTCAATGGACCCTACCCAATTTCAGCCTTCTTGAGACTATCACTTCACATCGCACCACCTCACACCTAGAGGTATGGATGCATGTGATCCCTTTGCCCACTTCTCCAATTGTGGTTCCTCCTCAATTGTCTAAGACTTCTTCTGGGACTACATATTGAGAGGTAATGTACTCTCCCTCTCAACCACCAAGTCTCTAACATTTTTCTTATTCCTGAAGGCTTTGCATGCATCTTGAACCTCAAGAGCATACAGGTTCTTGGCTAGCACACCAATCTATTTCATCTTTCCCACAGTCACGAAATTTCATGGAAAAAGAGCTAAGTCGATTTTTTTTTTGTTAATTTGGGGATTTTTATGCAAGGAATCCAACTATGCTATTTGTTTCTAAAATTTTGCACAAAAAAATTCATATCTTCTTTGCAAACTCACGGCCCAAATTATAATTTTATTATTATTATTATTATTATTATTATTATTATATATAACTTCGAATTCTCTTCTTTGTATACTGTTCACGACTCTGATAACCTTTGCTCTGATACCATGTAGAATTTCTTGCAAATTCTATACAAAATATACCTCTAAGATCTATGTAGAAAATATAACTATAGATTAACTCGATAATGCAACATACCAAAGCAAAATACTATAATCTACTTCTACTATCAAACTTGTGGAAGCTTAAATATCAAGCTGAATCAGAGATGAACACATATAACCATAAGAAGAATCAATACACATGAAACACATAAAATACTTAGGGGAATGCCTCAGCTAAAAACCCTGCTATCTGTATTATCATACAAGGTGGAAATACATCAAGAATTACACAAAGATTTAGCTCTCACAGCTAACCAGCTCTCAGTACAATCCTCCTGGATGCTCACAAGCCAACAAGGCTTCTCACAAACCTTTTCCTCTTCCCTCCAAGCCTCCTATTTCCTTGCGCAGTCCCCACTAGGTGATCCAGTTGTTACCAAGTGTAACACTAATCTCTCACACTGATCTCACACCCTGTAAAACTGCGCAATCCTCAAGGAACCTTATTCCTCCTGCATGGATGAGTTTCCTTTATAGGAAAATTCCTCCAACTAATAGTACATTGTCCCTGTCTTTAATCTCAACTGGGTCTTTGTCTTAACTGACATGCATGAGTTATTTATGAGATAATATTCAGTTATCTGGAGTACACTACTTGCATGCATGCATGCATTGACTAATTGAACTCACAATGAGTTCCTCAAATTGTTTGGAACTAATTTAATTGGACTTACCTCAATTAACTGAGCTAACTAATTACAACTCAAATACAACTCATCCTTATCTCCTTAACTAAGGGATAATCTCCTTAATTTAAGGGATAACTATTGCATGACTTCACAAAGACTTCTAGCTTGAATTTATCCAACTAATTAACTCAAGGTGAATTAATTAATTATTTTCCAAGTAGATGGTGAGACTAAATTCGAATTTAATTCTCAATTTTAATTCAAGGACAAACTAAAATTGGAATATTCAGAATGCTATTTTTAGCATTTCTTGTTGCTATTCTCAACATTCTAGGCAGCAATATCTGATCACTGAGAGCTGAAAATGCACAATGCAACTCAGCTGATGTTCCATTGTTGGAGGATATTCCAGTCGACAGAGTTTCAAAAAAATGACTAAATGTGTGAATGAGTGACTTCGTACATGCATGACCTCGCGAACACATACTCAACATGACTTGTTGGAAAGACACCTCAAACCATCAAGACAACATACACTCAGTGTGACTAATTGACAGTGTGAGCGACAAGCACGACACTTGTGATAGATCTTTGAACAACCATGATGATGCTTGTGTGATAGTGCACACAACTTCATGTGTGACTGTGACGAATGTTTATATAGTAGACACAACTTGTACACATGAAGGCGAACCTTATGCATGGCCAAAACATGACTGCAAGCATGACAATGTGATCAACATGGAAAAAGATGTCCAATGAATGGTCAAGCGAGGAGGGTGCAAAGAATCAACATGGGCTTATGAGATGAGCCCAAGTGCTTGCAAACATCAAGGGAAAACCCAAGGAAGGCTTCGAAATTGGATTCAAACCAAAATTTTGGAGGGTGTTACAGCCGCTACAGCACTTGGTGACACACTGGTTGAAATCCAACTTCTCTATTTTGGTCCATTGACAGCATAAGGCCTTGGTCTTTCAAGGAGTATTGAATCATTGTGTGGGTTACTTCAACTTCCCCACTTACCCCATGGATAGACATGGTTCACCTTTCGCAAAATCACTCAAACAAAACAACAAGTTTCAGCTTGATCACAATGTTTTGAAATCGAGAAGGGTAGTTTGGCTCACAAGTTAAAACAAATTCAATGTATAAGTTTTCATCTCTGGTGTTGCTCTACTGCTAGTAGGCCTGGACAGCCCCGGTGGAGTCACGCTAGAACACACGCATTGCTCCACTGCTAGTGAGCCTTGTCAGTACCTCAGTGGAGTTGCATGCTTCACCTCTCTATGCAGGGAGCTTTTCTCTTCTTTCCCCTTTGTATTTTTAAAGAGGATTGTGCATAGGCACTTATTTATTTTTGGGGCGGAAGAGGGATATCGACTTATTGAAAGTAGAAGAGGTTGTTCCTCCAAAGAAGCACGTAAGACCTCTGACATGGGTTTGCTCGTTTAGATTTTTCCCCTTCTCCGTTTCTACTAGTTGGATGAGCTTTATCACACAGAGCATAAGGCTGAGTATAGGCATGGGTTTTCCTAGTGTGGACACAGGTTCATGGTTGGACCCAAGCTTCCCTTGTAGACGACTCATATTTTCTATCAAGACTTCATTGGTAGAAGGTTACAACCAAGCACAGAGAAGATGGACGCAAGACAGGCCAAGTGCTGCAGTGTCACAAGACTCTTTAGATCTCAACCACATACTCATTCAAAAGCCATAAATCAGTAAAGGGAAACACTTATTTACAAAACCAAAAATAGAAATATACTAAACAAACAAAACAAAACGAAACAAAAATAGTAAGAAAAGTGAAAAAGAAAAAAAATAAGCAGTAAACAAACTATGTACATGGTGCGGGGTGCGGCCCCGACTTACTCAAAATAATGTTGGAGATTTTGGCCATTGACAGGAATGTTGTTAATCCTCCCATAAAGTGATTGCAGATGGTATGCATGTGGGAGAAGCTTCTCTTGTTCAATGTACGGACCAATCCATAGGGACTGGAACTTTGTATGCTTGCCTTTATCTTCATGGGGTTTATCCCATTTCAAGACTAAGTCACCAACATCAAAGTTAGCATTCCTTGTAGACTTCTTGTCGAACCATATCTTGATATGCTTCTAGTGGAGTGTAAACTTTTCTTTTGCTTTCATCCTTTCTTCTTGCATCTTTTGAGGCGTATTCATCTTGTTTGTCAATGGTGAGGTAGTTGAGTTTAGGTCCCTGCATGTTATGAAACCATCTCAAGAAAAAGATAGAAAAGATAGATCAACGCCTTAAAATTCAGCCTCTTCGAGGGGGCAACCTCCTTTACATTACATAAATGAACAATTCTTGGATGATTCAAATGACAAAACCTCCTTTCTCTATATAGGAGTCTAAGGAGTCACAATATAACCCAACCAACCTAACAATAATAATATAAATCCACAAAAATAACAATAGGGGGATTCTATGGGGCACAATAATAACAATATGGGGACAATAGGGGCACAACAATATTAATAAGGGATGCAACAACAATAGTAATGGGGTAATCACTAGTATTACAGGGACCCAACATGCCCCTCTCCTTCAAAAAAGTGTTGTCCTCAACGCTTGAGTAGTTCTAGATGCTTCTATATAAAATTTTCATCGTCCCACGTGGAATCTTCAGCGGATAAGTTCTTCCACTTGATAATATACTCTGAAATTGATCGATTTCGTGGCTGTCGAGTTCTTTTTTATGTGACTGCTTCTGGTTCCAATATAATTTTTCCTTCCTCGTCAAGTTCTGGCAATATTGTTTGAACCGGGTGCTTGTCACCTATAACCTTCTTTAAACATGAAACATGGAAAACTGGGTGCAATCGAGAAGCTGCAGGAAGCTCCAATTTGTATGCCATAGTACCAATATTTTGCAACACCTTGTACCGACCATAATACTTTGGTGATAATTTATTATCCTTCTTAACTTGCTTGAGAGACATTTGCTTATATGGTTGTAGCCGTAGGAATACCCAATCACCTAAATCAAAACTTCTTTCACTGCGATGTTGATCTGCCAGTTGTTTCATTCTATTCTGTCCCAACACGAGGTTATCCTTTAAGATTTGGAGGAATTGTTGTTGATGTTCGATGTGATGTTCTACTGCTTGAACCTTAGAATTTTCTCTTAAATATGATGTGATGGATGGTGGCTGATACCCATAAAGTGCCATAAATGGGGTCATTTTTGTTGTTGTATGGAAGGAAGTGCTATACCACCATTCAGCCAGAGGCAACATTTGACCCATTGTGTCTGTTTATCAGATACAAAGCAACGAAGATATCCTTCCAAACATTTGTTTACTATCTCAGTTTGCCCATCAGATTGAGGATGATAAGATGAGCTATGAGCTAACTGAGTACCAAGACAAGAAAATAATTCTGTCCAAAAATTTCCAGTGAAAATGGGATCTCTGTCACTTACAATAATCTTTGGGTTTCCATGTAGCTTTTGAATTGTTTCCATAAATGCAGTAGAAACTGTACTGGCTTTAAATGGATGTGATAATGCACAAAAGTGTGCATACTTGGTAAGTCTGTCAACTACCACCATGATGACACTCTTTCCCTCAGACTTGGGTAAACCTGTGATAAAATCCATTGAAACCTCCTCCCAACGTTGGCTTGGAATGGATAAAAGGTTGTAATAGACCCGGTGTCTTAATTGTTTCAACTTTATTTTGTTGGCAAACCAAACATTCTGCCACAAACTTTTGAATATCTGATTTAAGGCCATCCCAAAAAAATTCCTTCTTAACCCTGTGGTAAGTTTTTTAAAAATCCTGAGTGCCCTCCTAAGGGAGAAGTGTGCAATTCCATAAGAATCTTTTGTTTTAGCTGGGAATTCTTACAGAGGTATAAGCGATCTTTGTACCATAACGAATCATTTTTTCAGCTAAATGTATCCAACGTACTGGAATCTTGTTGTAACTTTCGAATAAGTGCCCATACTTCTTCGTCATTCTTCCATTCC
>APFE031723413.1:1174-12222 GCA_000404065.3 Pinus taeda
TGCAGAAGGAACAGGCATTGGACCACATAAATCTGAATGAATGAGTTCAAGTTTTCTATGTGCTCTTGAATGTGAATCATGAAAAGACGGTTTGCTATGCTTTCCTAGAATACAAGCATCACATTGCTTAAGTTTCTTAGGAATTGTAGGCAAACCAGCAACACCATTTTTCTTCAACAAGCGAAGACTGCCATAGTTCAAATGTCCAAATCTAGCATGCGATAATAAACTTGATGGAAGTGTATCTTCTTCATGATGAGAAATGTTGTGCATGAGCAGAGGTTCCTTGCAGCTTGATAAGCCTTTCTTCTTCTATTCCCCTCATGACAAGTGAGTGGTCATATGCTTTTCTTACCTCAAGCTGGCCATCAAACATATGAATGGAGTGACCTTGCTGGCGGATGTGGACTAGGGACAACAAGTTTCTCTTTAGTTGTGGGAGATATAGAACATGATGCAGAAGAAAGTCTGGAAGACCAGGCAGTCTAAGCCTAATTGTGCCAAGCCCTGATGGCTTGATTTTTGATTGATCTACAAAGTATACTGCTCCATCAACATTGTCAGTGAAATCTTCAAAAAAATCTTTTCTATGAGTCATGTGGCAGGTTGCTCCTGAATCAAGCAACCAATCATTTTTCCATGAAGCAAGTGAAGCATTAAACAAATCTTCATTTACTCCAACGTTACATTGTGCCTCAACATAGTGAGTGGATTCAGGTGTTTTACCTTTGTCTGTATCATCAGTTTTACCTTTCTGTTGGTTTCTTTTGTGCTCAATTTTGTCCCATAGTAGCTTGCATGTAGAGGCATCATGTGATCCATTTCTTTTGCAGTGAATGTAGTGCAAATCTGCCTTTTCTCCTTGAGAATGTCTACCCCCCTGCCTATGAAATATCTTCCTCTTCCTCTTCATCCACCTCTTCCTCTTGTGGAATCTTGAGCAGGATGATTTTCTTTATGAGCAAGGCAGATAGTCTCTTTAGGAGATTCGGGGGCTGTCTTCTTTCCAAAAGCTTTCTCTCTTTCAATAAACTTTTTCACAAGAGAGTCAAAGGTTATACCTTTGAGATTTCCATTTGCTTGTAATGACTCAAGATAATTAGAGTAAGTAGGATAAAGTGCCTTGAGAAAAGCGATAAGAGGAATATCCAATTCAACCTTAGTGGATTTTATATCATGCATTATAGACTTTACTTCAGAAGCAAGAGCAAGAGGATCATTATTTTGCATTCTAAGAGTGAAGAGTTTAATTATGAGTTGGACAACTTCAAGTGCAGAATGTGAGTCATAGAGTTCTTTCAACTTTTGTAAGGTTTCAAAAGCAGTTGAATAGGACGAAATATGGCGACTCACCTCTTCATTTACAGATGCTGTGATTAATGCATAAGCTTTGTTGTTCTTGTTTTCCCAAATGATGAGCTCTTTGTCTGAGGTAGGCTATACTGGGTCATTGTCTCCTTCTCCGACACACACTCCTTTCCACAACTCATTGAAAATGAGGGTGTGCTTTATCATCCGAGACCATTCAGGATAGTTCTCCTTGCCATTGAAAACTATTCCCACCATGGATATGATTGAATGCATTCTGTAATTTTTTTTTTTTTTGCTTTTGATGGAAAAAAATACACTGTAGTAGCAATATTCTGAATTCTTATGAAAGCCAAGAAACAAGCTGCACAGATATTCTAATGCTTCTTATGGAGTGAAACCAATATTTAGGCACAACACTATGGAACACCAATACTGCAAGAAGTAATGATCCATTTATCCTATCGACTTTCTGATTATCCTCTACTATTAACTGAATTCCATTTTATGCGCAGACAATCAGTGCATCAGCATACACTAACAACTTTCTAATATGTATTAAAACATATTGCAAAAAAATACAGTGAGAGTCGATAGTTTGAGAAAAACGTTGTCTATAAAATGGCCGGATGCATCAGCGTTGGGCCCGAATTTTCGCGGAGCCACTCCTCCTTATTTAGCGTGATGATGAGCATGGTGCTTGAACTTCCAGCCACATGCGCCACCCTCGGTCTGCACATCAATGTCAGCACCAACCCTCGTCCATTATTCCCATAAAAAGTTAACTCAGTTACTCGTAATAAATCCAAAATTTAAACAAGTTTAAATTTTCGTCTTCTCAAAAGGATACAATCCCTTGAAGCTAATTCATAACCCACAGTGCTATTTATACAGAACAACCTGAAAACTTAGAGATTTCCGGCACAACTCTGCTCTTAATCGATTACAGGTCATATAATGTATTGTATTGTATCTTAAAAATGTCGTCATATAATGTATTGTATTGTATCTTATTACAGGTCACCTCCCAGCTTAGAAAAACTTCAGATCCTCATAGTAAATCATTTCACCCGACATCAAAAATGATTAACAACCTCATGCTTTAGAGGGCAACTGTTATAGACATTTTTGGGCACTTCAACCCCAATCACAAATGTCCATAAACTGAGGGCTCTTAAGTCCCTAAAAGGGTTGCTTCACTGCCTAAAGGAACAAGGTCAACTGATTATGTCATCTCCCAGAAGTTCTCCACTGAAAAATGCTCATAAATGGTCAAAACTGGACCATACTAAGAGCTCCATGCAGAGGGTGCGATGCATATCACCTTCCCAATGTACAGGGTGCGATGCATACTATTTTTCTCCTTTGTAGGGTGCGATGGTCGGGAATGGACAAATGGAAGGGGCCAAAATGCGAGGTGGAAGATCATGGAATCTTCCAAAAGCTTCCCCTTTGACACTTGCCACTCCATTTTACACTAGGGATGAGTAAGAGATCTTCATTCTCCAAGTGGAAGCAGGAACTATCAGAGAGAAGACACTAATCAAGATCCCAAAAGATGACTCACCTCTCTGTAATCATCTATATATGGATCCCTCATCACAGATATATGGAGGTTGGAATTTTGTAATCTATAGAGAAGTGCTGTTGGTATTCTGGTGTACATTCACAGTGTTGGGTGATTTTGCTTTGCTTGAGGTGAAAGAAGGGCTTCTTAGCTGGAGGATGATGCTGGGTCAGAGCTGCTCATGGTTTTCATCCTCTTGCTACTTTTATCTGAATAAAGCTATTCTTGTTTCCTTCCATATCCTGGTGTACTTGTTTATATGTGGTTGTATATGGTTAATGTACATTTGATCCTACATTATTTGTGAATTTAGATCCTTGTTTCTTGCATAGTAGTATGTTGCTGTGATTCTACGGGTCCTTTTGAAGCTGAGCATACAAAGAGCGAGCAAAAAAACTCTATCAAGAAGGAGAGGGAATTGAGCGCAAGACTCAGGTTGGCCCTCTTGGTTCTCCTCTCATCTATTTTCATAAAAGGAATCAATAGTAGACTTTGATTGTTTGTTTCTAAGATAGCCACACATCTTAGTGGGAATAGCAGCATCCGTGTGGACACTATTCCCATATAACAAAATGGCAACTCCGCTGGGGAGCGACTAGATTATTTGTTAGCCTATCTATCCTTGTTTCTTTTATAAACATATAGACGGAGCCTAAAGTCAAGCCAGCTAGCCTTCGAACTGCATTTGTCATACAAATGCAAAGTAGATCAATGCTGCTTCAGTCAATCTCCGGGTTTTTGTTTATAAATTAAACAATAGATCTGTAAGCAATCTAATTTCCCTAATTAGTGGCTTTAGTAACCTCTTAAATCACCCCTGTGTTTTTACATACATTGATCTGTACTTATTCCGCTTAAACACCTAAACTAAACTGCAAACTGTGAGTGAAGTATCGTTCAGAGTCTCGCACTGTAACCATCACACCTTGCCTTCAAGGCAGCCTGTATGCATCGCACTTCCCGAATGGAGTAACTGCGCTGCATACTGAGTTCACTGTGTAACAGGTGCGATGGTTAGGGAGGACTGATTTTACCCTCCGACTGTGGATTTTTCTCACTGTTTTCAGTCTTATTCAAGAGTTTTTGCTATCTGTAATTAGTGTGCTTCTGTGAATACCCCCTTCTCTAGCATTATTCTGCCTCCTTAGTGCAATGAACTATTGTATAGGTAAATCCCCTCTGTGGACTAAGGCGATCCCACTAGCCTAAATGGGGTCTAGTAACAATCAAACAACGCTAACACGCAGGTTCCTAATTGCAAAGTAAAGGCCGATGATGAGAATCTACCTCAAATCCAACACTTATATCCGTAGAAGAGTCGTTGCTTCCATTCTTTCGCTTCAGCTGGTCACAATCCTCATGATCCTCGTGAATAGACACCTGCACATGCAAAGAACAAGACAAATACAAGCATAAAATCCAAGAAATGCAACTATGTATCAGTCAGAAAGGATACAACTCAAACATCATTATAAAGACACATGAGTGGAACCATAATTATAGTCGTCTATTATTATTGATAAACAAAATAGAATACAACCAAGTTTTGACGTCAAATCCTCCTTTGGTTGGGTGATCAGCAACACATGCCTTGCAAAGCTTGTAGGGGATGGGAACAAGCCTCTCTCTCCTTGATTACTTGGACATGGATCTCCTCCTCAAAGATGTAGCCTTATGGGGATGAACAAGGCTTCTTGTAACATGAGCTTAGCAATTCTCAGACTTTGGGACTTAGATTTGGGAGCTTGAAAAGTAGAATTATTAACTAGCTTGTCAAAGGGGAAAGAAGAAGCTCATATAGAGGTAGGAGGAGTAGATAAGACCATCCACTTGATTCATGGGATTGTCCCTACCATTAGGAACCTTCCATGAGAGGTGGAGAACTACTGCCCTCCTTGGGAGATTCGAAGCCCAATTGAACTAACTCAAACTGGAATTAGTTCATGTATAAGTTAGAAGAAACCTTCGGAAGTTTGTTTGTTAAAAACTTTACCCAACTGGGTTGGCACTAGTGCGACTCTGAGATAGAGAGCCAGCTGGTGCACCTTCTTTGGAGGATTTCCCCCATTGGCACGAGTGATATACTGTGGAACAACGCTAATGGAGAAAGGGCTATATTTTTGGGTAGTTTACAGAAGGTGTCTTCAGGGCATATGAAGTACATACTCTAAGGGATATAATGCAGGTTTTTTCAGGTTATGTCACTTCTCACAGGTCCCGGAATAGGTCCTCCAATGTACAGGAGAAAGGGTAACAGGGACGGTGACAAAATACTATGTAACAGATGCCCCCTAAAGCATGAAGCCTGAGAGAGAGAGGGGTGAAGTGCTTTACAAGAACATGGTCGATTGAAAACACGGCCACCGGAGAACCTGCACGAAGTACAACTGATATCTCAAATACATGATGTACATGGTATGGGCGCAGCCATCCATAGCAGAGTCATAAAAATCTGGATCCCAGGTATGGACGCAACCATCCAGCGAGGATCGATGAATAGACTCAGGTATGGTCGCAGCCATCCAGTGAATGAGTCATGTAGTGATTATAATAATCCACAAAATGCAACTTGGATCTCAGCAGACAAAATCCAGGGTCTTGCGCTCCAACTCGACCCGAAAAAAGTACAAGTTCAAGCATGCGAATATAGGAGTCAAAGTTGAACATGTGAGAACATCGTCTAATTACCAGTCAATGATGAAAACTGTTAACAGACACAAGAGGTACCACCAATAATGACAATGGTCCTCAAGGTACTTATAGGTACAATCCACGGCGTGCGAATCAGTGAGCCGGTGTCGAACACCCGTAGAATCATCTGATCGGAGGCTAATGATGAAAACCTTGCGTCGAACACGAAGAACCTGCCATTGAGGCATGCAGGCTCCAAGGTACCTAAAGGGAGTCTCTAAGTCAACTTCCCAGATAATGAGCTGAAGTTGACAGGAAGTGACCTTAATCAAAGGTGGGCCATAATGTTTCCCACATCATCGACACGAGATAGAGAGGGATAAAATGTTTTGTGTGAGGTATCAAAGGGAGGTTGAGTATTCTGCAGAGGTCAACTTCTCTTGAACATATAGGTGGCACGACAGCGGAATTGACAGTATTCGACATCAAATGATCAAGGGTCATGGTGACAAGGCGATGAGCAGATGAAAGGTCAAACAGGATAACCCAGACCCACGGAGGCAAGTGTAAAACAAGATGAGATGTCCCCACCCAGACACGAATGTAGACGAGTGCCATGTGCAAGAGTGACATACTGCCGACACGACGATGATTACGGTTCCTTTATTCCCCCACCATTTCTGACGAGTACCCCGGTTATTTTTGGATGAAAAACTTGACGGGGATAGCATATGCTTGAGAGGCGTCATTTTGACGGAATCTGATGTCATTAAATTTTAACGAGTTTGACAAAGGAAGAACTCGGCGTCTTTTCATGTTTAGAGAGTTTGAAAAGACAGTGAAAAGTAAACTCCAGGGGTGTCCTTTTTCGTAAAGTTGTGTCTCTCGAGCCCAAAAAAGTATAAAACAATGCTCGAAAGAATCGCCTGATCATTACGACTGAGGAGTACTTTTCATAAGTAGTGACTCTGATCTGAAAAAGTAAAAAAGCGATAAAAACCACGTCGTTTCGTGACCATTAACGAACCGGAAACGACAAGGGTCTGACAATCTTTTCATTTTTAAACGGTCGAAAAAGGGTTTAAAGACGACTGCCTCTCATGTCCATTTAATGAGTCGAGAGGACCAACTTGGCATTCTTTTCACGTTTAGAGAGTCAGAAAAGAGCAAAAGATGACTCCAAAGTGACTTTTTTGTGTATTTACCGAGTCCGAAAAAGTATAAAATACAACTCGTTTCGCCACCAAAGCTGCATAAACACCTGTCGCTGCACAAAAAATCGACGTAAACTCCATTTTTGACATAAATATTCATAAAAATATCCATAAAATGACTTTTTAAAACCTATTTAAGGGTCAAAAAGTTATAAAATGGTGAAAATGGTAAATAAAAAATTACTTTTCACTTTTTACCTTTGGAGAGCGACATTAGGGCTTTTTGGAGTGCGACTTTCAGTTGGCGATTGCGACAAATCCACTGGACCATTTCGAGCGCCATCAGTGTCAGGTAAGAGGTCTTGTCCTTAGCTCCATTTCCATCCATTTAGAATTTGTTTTTTGTTGCATTTTCATCCCCTATGGGGAGAATTTTGAATTTAGGGGTTGCACCCATTGGCGCGGGTTTCGGGCACGGACCTGCGTCAATGGGGAAATTTTCCCATAGGGCGCGCGCCCATGGGCACAACTGTTTTAGAAATAGTCGCGCCAATGACCGCGCGTATTTTTTGGCAAGTTTGAACAAATTTAAACCCTTTTTTCCTGCAATTTCAAGTTATGTAAGAGTCTAAATCACTATTTTGGCTTGTGTTTGCAGGGCAATCCACAAAAATGGTGATTTTATGGAAGGAACGGGAACATGATCAAGTGGACACATTGGCTTTAGCAGATGAGGATTGCATGGAAGCTCTCAGAGCGTGTGGGCTCAAAAAATATTTCATGCTATCCTATTTACGAGCTCAGCCAGAGCTCCTGCAGTACCTGATCAACTTGTGGGACATAGAGGAAGAGGTGTTCTAGATATGGGACCAGGTGTTGGAGTTAGAGGTATCTGATGTATATTTCCTGACTGGATTATTGCGTCGAGGGCCAGTGCCTCGATTAACTGGGAGTAGGCCATCTGGAGAGAAGATGGAAGAGGTGAAGGCTCGAGTTTGCCCGGAGGAAAAATATCGGCAGGGAAGCTCGAAGGTGGATATCCCCATCGTTCAGGACCTGACACTCAGAGCATTGATATTCACTTTCACACAAGCTGCGGGGGCACAAGTGCCCCACGAAGCTACGAAGAACCACCTGATATTAGCGACAGAGTGCCTTAACCCGACGATCTTCAATTGGGCATCAGCTGTGACAACCAATATGAAGAGGTAGCTAACAAAGGCCAAGCAAGGCAAGCTGCAACAGTTTGGGTACGGTTCCATCTTGGTGACGTTCTTCTTGGAACGTGTGCCAAGCTTCCAAGGCCAAGGGGCCTTTGTAATAGACCCAGCACCTCAAGAGCCGAGGATGGCTCGATGGGCGGCACTGATGCCGAGGGGTGGTGGCGGCCAGCAGATGTCCTTTAGACCTGAGTTTTTCGGGTGGCTTCGCCGCGAGCTGATAGTGGTGGAGGACTAGCCGTATGCGAGGACAGACTTCACTGGAGACCCTGACCTTCCCCTACTGAAGGGAGAGGATTGGGACGAGGAGATTGGTACGTCCTCATTTTTTGATTTTGTATTTTTATGATTTTTTTTTTTTAATATATGCTTGCCCTAATGACCTTTATATGCATATGCAGATGTCGGCCCAGAGCATCCAGCTGGCATGTCTCCCATTGCGAGGAGACACCTTGTAGCAGCAGTAGCAGGAGCAGATCCTTAGGAGGAGGGTGGTGACAGAGGGGAGCTCATTCAGAACCTTGAGGCTATCACTCGAGGGATTCCAGATTACGCTCGGCTAGCGAATGTCCCGCTAGCATACCAAAGGCACACAGCGGGGGTGGCAACTCGCATCCACCGGCTCCTGAGGCGCTTAGTGCGAGCGGTGACGTGCTACCATGAGCACCACCGAGACTAGATACCTAGGATTTTCCTTTCATGCATATTTTTTGAGAGACATGTTCTCTCTGGATGTATTCAGACAAAAATGTATTATTTTTTGATGATGCACGGGGTGCAAATATTTTGGACACACACACACACACACACACACACACACATATATATATATATATATGCATATGTTTTATGGTTTATTGTACTTTATGCTTCTTGTGTTATGTTGAATTACATGTTATGCAAATGCCTGTCCAACACATAATTAGCTAATGCATCGGTTAACGTATTAAGTTGCCTTGGAATATGTTGATAAGTAATGAAATCAAAATCCCTTTCTAATAACTTAACACGTAAATACAACCTTAAAATCTGATGATCTCTGATGGAATAATGCCCGTTGAGTTGGTGGACTACAAGCTGAGAGTCCAAGTTCACAACCAATGTTCGAATGCCGAGGTTAATCGCCTCAGCTAATAATTCAATCACAGCACTATATTCAGCAACATTGTTTGTTGTACAACCTAGACAAACCCCTTGAATTTCCACTAACTCACCATGAGGATCGTAGATCACCCATGCCGCAGATGACAAACTGCGTGTACTGCGGGAAGCACCATCAGCGAAACCAACGTAAGGCGATCCAGACATCTGTCCAAGAAGCAAAAAGACACAATAAGTGGCAATCACTGTAGAGCCTCTAACTTACACCTCACCATCCACTATTACCTACTGTTTTTCATCACTTACCTCTCTCTTTTGCCTCACTCTCAATGTAAAACCACCCAGATCATTACATTAGATGTCATTAAGCATGATCAAGTGAGCTTTGCTAATGTGTGACTGTTTTGTTTAGATTTTGACATATTTACAGGCATTCCGCAGCTCTCTGCCGATTCCGCAGCCATCTGGTGATTCTGCAGCCATCTGGTGATTCCGCAGCCTTTTTGTTAATCTCAAGGTTCCACGTTCCATTTTGCCAAATGAGCCACATGGGCACTTAGGAATCAAGGTGCTCGAGGTTCCTGTGCTATTGGTTCAGCCATCCATGTCATCTGCACCTCCGGTCAACAAGGGGCAAGTTATGGTCAACAAAGGTAGCTTAACGGTGATGCGTAAGCTGTTGGGTCACGTCAGTTCAAACGGTGACTTGTCCGTGTTACGCAGGTTGTGGGAGACATAATCCAACTTTGGATTCAATGCCCATAACGACCAGAACCTCCAGCTATCCATGCAGGCTTATGACGTGTTAATTAAACCTTTATTACGCATGACAGTCAGTTATTTTTCAGTCTTAGCTGTACGCGTTAGGCTATCTTTCAGATGCCTATAAAAACTTGCGTCTGCGTACGCTTAGATAACTTTTATTATTGCTGTGTTTTTATGAACCTGTTATAATTTTAGTGCATTTCAAGACTCTGTTTTAATAGTGTTGTTCTAGCACTATTGACTGTGATTTTCTGCACATGGAGTAATAGAAGCAGTGCTGTTCTGCAGTTTTCAATACCTTGAGTCTTCTTTGGGTTATATGAATGGAGGGCCCCTGTTCATGTTAGCCTTGTACAGTATTTTATGTTCAGCGTTTCCTTATTTTCATTCAGCATTGCCTTTTCTTGATACATGTACAACATACTTCACTTGCATATTATTTCATTTCCAACCTTTATTTTAAGCTGATCAGCATTGTTCTTTTGCAGGTTTTTAACCTGGGATTTCTTGTGTTTATGTATTTGCTTTATGTCTAGTGGTAGTTTCAGTTGACAGATTCATAGTTGCTGCCTTTACTTTATTTTCATAGCTGATTTTTTAGTTTTATTTCTCAAATCTATCTGCTAACATATGAATGGTCTCTTTATCATAAATTGTTTATCTTTTGAGATCAGAATACTAATAACTTGCAGCTAACTTTGGGTACTTTTTTAGACTACTCTTTAACTACTTTCTAATCGTGCTTTACACAATACTATGTGCTAGAGGCAGAGAGTTAGAAAGAGCAAAACATTATAACTAGTCTTTAAAGTAGATTTTTCTCATTTTTATCATTTCTTAGACTTATCTTTAGCTACTTCCTAATCGTGTCTTACATAGTACTATGTGTTAGAGGCAGAGAGTTAGGAAGAGATAAACATTATCATTGGTCTTTTAAGTGATTTTCTTACCTTTTATTTGCAGCAGCATGAATGGTGTCTAATGCCATTAGAAAGTGGTTCTTTGCTTTCAGTTCATTTTAATTCATTTATTTCCTTCAAGTTTTTCCTTTTCAGCAAGTAGTAAGAAACCACTAATCACACACCTTCACTCATCTAGAATTCACCTTACACACACCATCACTCATCTGTTTATAAATACATCACTCCATCTTAGGAAGATAAATTAACCACAAACAACACCCAAACGACAAAAAGCTTTAAGAGGTTTCTTAAGTACATATAGTACACCTTCACTTCATCAGCTTATGAGCCCCGGGTTGACAATTAATGACATCAATTTAGGAACACTAAATTGACTAAA
>APFE031723414.1:0-10229 GCA_000404065.3 Pinus taeda
CGTGAGTTTGACTCGCGAGTTTGCGATTTTTGCGACTTTCCTATGTTTTTGCCGTTTTATTCCCGATTTCATTTTGGTTTGCTGCCGCTCGTTGCCGTCGGTTTCTGAACTAAACGTTAAAGCATTTTGGGTTACTTCGCATTCGCAGTTTGACACCGCAGTTTGCACGTCGCATTTGTCACGGGCCTTGCAGAGATGCTGAGATGAGTGACGCTGAGGCGTTTCAGTTTGCAGAGACATTGTGTTAATTTGCAGTTAGTTTGCAGAGACGCTGAATAGACGTTGCGTTAGTTTGCAGTTAGTTCTTTGGTAATTATAAATGTGTTAGTTTGCATAGACGCTGCGTTCCAGAATCCAAACTTTGCAGTTCGCAGTTGCACCAATGCCGCATTCCAGACTTTTGTAGGACGCCACAGGCTTTGCAAAGACACTGAGACGAGCGGAATTGAGGCATTTCAGGTGGTTTGCAGAGATGAGCGATGTTGAGGCATTTCGGGTGGTTTGCGGAGATGAGCGATGTTGAGGGTTTTTGGGTTCTTACAGTTTATATCACGTGAGAGTTGGCTTTGGGATGGATTTCCATGCATGACTGGGCTTTTTCCTTCCCATGTTTTTACCATTGATTTGAGTCCCTATACTCCAGCATGATAGGCACAGTAGCACAGTGAATGGTCCTGCTCTTGAGATTTTATCGAAGTCTATTCAACAGAGTCACAGACACACATGGTCAACTCTAGACTCTAGAGATACAGTGGTTTAAAATTTAAATATGCACATCTGAAGGTCCATCTTCATACTCTCCAAACTTGTTGAGCAACTGTAGTCAAAAGTTTTTAACTGTTATCATAGATTAGAAACAACATTACATACTTTTCACTAGAATCATATAAGAAAATTTGTTTTATTGAAATATAGGACAACACATAAATTATCACGCTTGCATATATATCATTCGAGTCTCCATGGATGATTCAATAAGCACATATATGGAATTTTTAATTTTAATCTTTTGTTGTCTTTTACTGTTTATAGGAGCCAAATTAAACAGAAGGCAGTGGGTACGACTCCAAATCTTAATAGAATCCACAATTTAAACACAAGTCCAAAATAACAACAATGCCAAGGGAGAAGGTCTTTGCTTGGGCTTATTGTGACAAGATTCCCGGAGACCCCAAGGTTCTTTGTAAATTTTGCAAAGCGAAATTTAGTGGAGGCATTTATAGATTCAAGTTCCATCTTGCACAAATACTTGGCCATGATATAGGTCTCTACAACAAGGTTGACGAAAATGTCAAACACCAAGCAACCTTGGCCATTCATATGTTATGTCAGCATAATGCCAAGAAAGCAAAGAAAAATATTGAAATAGGAACTCTTGGAATTGATGGTTTTTCTTCCACTACTCCCTTGTCACCTCCCTCTGTTGAATCCTCAATGCTGTTCCCAAGTTTCCCACACATGCCTCCAAGTCAAACTCAAGGCCAAATGAATCCTCCTTCCTTCAACACTGGAGGTGGAAACATAAACACCTTTTTTGCTCCCCACACAAAATTCGGTTCCCAACCTACCTAGGATGCCACTAGTTGGAAAAAAAATATCCATAGTTAGGTAAGGAAGGCCATTGCTAACTTTTGGTACTATTCTGACATACCTTTCCACTGTGCCAAAAATCCTTATTGGCAAGCTATGATTGATGTAGTTGCTATTGCAGGTCCAGGGTTCAAAGCCCCTTCATCAGAGAGCCTTAGGATAGATATGTTGTTAGAGAGTGTTGAAGATGTCATGCTTGTGCTATCTGAGTTTCGTTCATCATGGGTAGAAACAGGGTGCACCATCATAAGTGATGGATGGACAGATCAGAGGAATAGAACTTCAATAAATTTCCTTGTATCTTGTCCAGCAGGCACAATGTTTCTCAAATCAGTGGATGCTTCAGACAAGGTTAACACTGACCAACTTATCTATGAAATGATGGAGGAAGTCGTTCAAGAAGTGGGAGAAGAACATGTTGTACAAATTGTCACCGATAATGCAGCTAATTATATGGCTGCTGGTAGACTTTTTGAGATTATGTACCCCACTATTTTTTGGGCCTCTTGTGCTGCCCATTGCATAGATTTAATGCTTGAGGACATTGGTAAGCTTCATTAGATACATGAGGTTGTGGAGAAGTCAAAATCCATAACCAAATACCTATACAACCATGCTATTGTCCTAAACACCATGAAAAAATACACTAAAGGTAAAGAAATTGTTCGACTTGCAGTGACTAGATTTGCAACAAATTTCATATATTTGCGATCTGTGGTTGAGCAAAAGATAAATCTGAAGATGATGTTCTTGGGACTTGATTGGATGGAATCTAAACATTCCAAGACCCTTGAAGGCATTGAAATTGTTGCACTTGTGTTTAATGACGGTTTCTGGAAAGATGCCAAAGATATTATTGCTGTGATAGAGTCCCTTGTTAGAGTTCTCAGGCACTTCAAGTCTTTTAACTTTTTCATTTTTAAAATTTCATTTCAAGCTTCTTTTTATTTACAATGTTTCATATTTCTTTAAATTTGAATGCTTGAACTTTCAAGATGGTTGATGGTGACAAACTCGCTATGCGTTACATTTATGAGGCGATGGATCTCGCAAAGGGGGCCATCAAAAGAAGATATGGGGATGAGGAGGCAAAGTATATGCCTCTTTGGGACATTATTGATGCACGTTGGGATAGGCAATTTCATTCCCCCTTACATGCTACTGGGTACTTCTTAAACCCACAATATTTTTATGATAAGAGCAAATTTAATGAGGATGGGGAGGTTGGCAGAGGACTTAAGACATGAATGGAAAGGTGCTTCCCTGATCCAGAATTTCAAAGTCGTGTCTTTTCCCAACTACAAGATTATAGGGCGCCATCTAAATTGTTTGCCTATACCAGTGCTATACGAGAAAGGTCTGAGATGTTGCCAGGTACCCAGCTTGAAGGCTTCATCAATTCATTAAATTTGTTTAAACTTTATTTTGTATGTTAAATGTTTTATTAAGTTTTCTTGTCTTTTTAAGTTTTTACTATTTAGTATTTAGTACTTCTACTCACAAACCCTTGCCACTTGCTAGGTCTTTGGTGGCAAAACTTTGGTAGTGATACGCCAGATTTGAAGAGATTTTCCATTCGAACCTTAAACCAAACATGTAGTGCTTCAGGTTGTGAGCGCAACTGGAGCATGTTTGGGAAAATACATTCTAAGAAGCGCAACTGATTGACACAAAAATGCTTAAATGACCTTGTATTTGTCCATTACAATCTACGACTTTGCAACAAGCAAATACTAGGTGAGAGCTTGAATTTGAAGGTTTCATAATCTAATTCATACTTTAAAGTTCAAACTTCAAAGTCAAACTTTAATTCACATTTCAATGTCTCATCATTCATGATAATGACAGGTTTGGATCATTCATCAATTGGCCTTGAAGAGATAGATTTGCAAACTACAAATGCAGCAGAATGGGTCCAATTAGAGGAGGCTCCTCTTTTAAGCCTACATGACTTGGAGAACTTTGAGAGTCAAGCAAGCGAAGGAGAGGGATGAATTGCTTCTAGTTCTCACTCTTAAGAGTCTTAGACTCTTAGTTACTGATATTTTTCTGATTAGCATGCAGTTTTTTGTAAACTTTTAGAAGCATATGCTTCTGCTTCTATGTAGTCATTGGTTAGGAGTCAAGACTCAAGACTTAGTACTTTGGATCATGTTTGGACTCATAACATATATGAGATACTTATTCATTCATGATATTTTGGACATCTATTGATATTATGCATTGTTTGGACATGGCTTTACCGAATATTAATTAGAAATGTTTTTTTTAATTCAATATATGTGTATATTTTTATTTATTGAATTCACCGATTTTTTACCGATTTTTTCCCGATCCGATTAAAATTCTTCGCTCTTTTGCCTTGCCGATTTATTGCCGATTCCGAGTCTGGTAACATTGGGAAGAACGAAATTCTGAGCAAGGCAGAAGGCCTTATTCTAAGCAGACCTAATCAGACACAGACTTTGTGGGCATATGACTTGACTAGGAGGCTATCGGACCAGGTTTGACCAACTTTCTTTGATGGTCAGTTTGACCTTGTATATGACTAGGATGTCAAGGTGTATCTCTGTTGAAAATAAAGATTTTTTCTAAGGAAAAGGTCGCTGATGGGTTTTCCCAGGGTAAACTCTTGTGTTCTTGTGTGGCTGTCTCTTGATGATCCTCTAGCATTTTTACCGTTGAAGTTCTCTGTGTAATTGTTTTACGATGAATAAATATAAGAAAAGTTCAATCTCAGAGAAATCATAAGAAACAATTATCACATTAAAGGACTTCTGAAAAATCAACAATTTGCAGATTGTCATCCAGTTGGCTCCTCTGAAAAAGCATTCAACAGGTTACACATTCCAGCCCTGATCCATTTTGGATGCAGCTCTAGGCTCACATTGAAGCAAGAAGTGTTGTTTAGTCTCAGATTCCCCCAATCTGCATGTTATACATGTTGTGTTGCTCCAAACCCCTTTGGGCAATCCCTACTCATCCTTTGAATCATTAATGCTGATGTCCATACGTATTGCCTCCTGGATAATGTCATCAGGAGAGTGGTCTGGGTTGAAAAAGTTTTCATTACTGTATTTGTTGTTCTGTGCTATGACAATGTTTACTGTCATTTTAACTCATTGTTTACCTTTTTGTTTGATGATGGAAACGATAGGACGACATTCATTAGATTTATGATATTCTGTTTGTTTCATTTTAAGATTTATCTACAAAGGAAAAATTAGACTTCTGAAGATGCATTGTTTGTTTTATATGAACAAGAAATGTAATTTTGGATGTCTGAAATTCCAATTGTTTGCTTTGAGATGAACAGGAAAGCTTTAATATATGCAGGCAAGGGAGAAGTAGAGAAGTCCCTTCATGACACCATGCAAATAGACAGGCTGATAGACAAGCTACGGGGAACCAATGAACAACAGGTGTGTGGGGTAGTAGAATTTTCTTTTCTCGTCAACTTTTCTCCAACATAAACTTTCTAAATTAATGCTTGTTGGATTACACCTTAGGACATGCTACCGTTTTTCTATTTGTTCACAACAAGAAGAACCCTAATGATTATGGTAAATAAGAACGGTTAACTTTGTAACTTGTGGCAGATAACATAATGTGCCTTCTGTAACATGGATATTTGATGAAAGATCCTTTTAAGAGTTTGAGCTAGATATTTTCAGTTCCACAATATAATACACTTTCTTCTTTTGGTACAAAAATGATTTTGGAATCACAGAATGCAATATTACTAATTTTTCATATGAATGTATGGATATTTTTCTTCTGCAAGCAGCTTCCAAAAATGGTTGCAGAAAACATCCTATCTTTTGATTCAACATTTTGGATGCGGTTTGCAGCAAGGACTGAACTCTGTGAATCCAAGGATGACAAGGTACATTTTTGTATTTTTGATCATTGACGTGTTTAATTGAAAAAAATGCTTTTCCTTAGTTCTAACAGATATATCTTCATTTTCTTTATTTAAGCATTTATATAAATAGCATCCAAATGTGGGAACACTGAATTTGATGAAGTACGCAGGAAGATTTTGAGGAATTTGCATCTTCACTTATGAGCATGGTGGACCGATTTGTCCAGAAAACAACGGTATGATTGTCTGATGTTTTATTATGGGTGAGATTTCCAGGACATTATAACTATCATGCAATGGGCTGGAATTTAGATCTATACAGTTCTGCAATTGACTGCTTATTGCTGGATTGTGTATGGTAAATGGATCTTTTCATTATTTACTTTAGATAGGAACTAGTTCGTGTTTAAAGATTATATTTTCGAAAAATGAATTATATGTCCTTGTTGTCACATAGGATAGAGAGAAATGAAATGTAATCATATTAATGTCCTCAAATGATCCAAATAGGTCAATAAAATGATAGGAAGTACAAACCTTTGACCAGTGTTGAAAAAATTGGCATCGAAAAAATTGGCATCGGCAAAAAATCGGTGAGGGTCCAAAAGGCATATTTTCAGAAACATCAGCAAAAAAATCGGCCAACCGTGGTGTTGACCCTGCCGCCTACACCTATCTACAAGTCAGTGAGAAAAACCTTCAACCCCACAAGGTGGGTTGGTGGCAGGAAACTAAGAGAAGGGGCTGTCAAACTAATCCTGACTCTCTCCGTTTGAGATATCTCCTAGGTTAGCTAAGGGGGGTGGTCCCTAATGAAAAGTTAAGTTAAAAAGAGATGTGAGTTTCTAAGAGAATTGTTAGAGTTAAATAGATTATTTCTTTAAGATTTATAAGCAAAACGCTGATATGAGCAATAACCATCATAAGAGAAGCATGAAATGCATAAACAATCAGTGCCTTCCAAGTATTTGCTCTTTAAGAAATGAAATTGTATTTTGCTTAAAATGAAGTGAAATGAATGGAAAGCCAAAATAACCCTGAAAAGTGAAACAATAAATTGTTAGCACACGATATCATAAATGCTTTCAAGATGAATAAGTTGTTGATTTGGGGTAGCATCGGATGTGTTCTAGCCACGAAAATTAGTGGAGAGGCTAAGGCACATGAGATCTCCGATACCCAGAAAGGGTTTAGGCAGATTCTAAACAATTTGGGAGATATTAAAATAATTAATATTTATAACGGAGTCCCTAAATATAAACTTAGGGAAAATAAAATATTAATGTGAATTAATATAACACTGTGTTAGAAGGGTCCTAAAGTCATGGATCAAGCCAGATCTAATCTTAGCCGTTGATTAGGGACTTAATCTCGGCCGTTGATTTGTCAACGAGAAAAGTATAAGAAAAGGCTTGAGGGTCACTTGGAGAACACACTGAGGGAGACCAGTTAGTTTAGTTTCTTGAACAGGGTTAGTCGAGAAATTGAACCAGTGGTCTGGTGAGTAGTCAGGATGCAACAAGTACGGAGCAGAGAGGCGGGATTAGCCACTGGAGATTAGCGATAAGGTAGGAGAGGTAGATGCAGGGCTTTTCAGGCAGATGCAGAGGCAACAGAAGATTGCGCAGTCACTAGCTGGGCTTGCGTGGGTGACGCAGAGAGGCCTAGGGCTGACGCAGAGGGTTTGAGAGCCACGCAGAGGTCAGCCGGGCTGACACTGGGATTGTGAGAAGTGCTGGAGAATTATTTCTCTCTGTGGGTAAGCCAGTTTGGCACCCTGTTGTAGTAAAGAATTGTTGAATAATAAAATCCTTCCTTGCTGCATCGGTTTTCCCACATTGGGTTTTTCTGGGGACTATTGTCCAAAATATCTGTGTCAATGTGTTAATACTGGTGCATATGTTTGTTTTTGTATTACGGTGTGATGTTTGCAGCAATATTTATTTTAATGTTTATTGAAGTAATTTCATAAATAACTTATTGTGGAATAAGTAGGAAAAATAAATCAGTTGCTGCAGTGATAAAATTTTCACATGGTATCAGAGCGAGTAATCAGAGACAGAAAGGGAAAATCAGTTATGGGTCGAGATCACGATGCAGAGGCATCCACGTCAGGGGACTCACACAGATTTTTAGAAGATTGCACAAGAGAAAGAGATCTCGATTTCTCTATGTTGGCTTCCAGGCTAGAAGAAGAAGTGGCATGTATGACTAGTGCTGCATCATCAGAAGTATGGTATATAGACAGTGGAGCTTCGTGGCATATGATGGGAATGAGGGAGTGTTTCTCAGAATATCGAGAAGAGAAGATGAACTTTCAGATCACCATGGGGAACAAGGCAAAGTGTACTCCAGTAGGGAAGTGTACCATAGTTTTTCAAATAGAATCGGGAGAACGGTTCCGTGCTACAAATGTGCTGCATGTACCAGTATTAGGGATGAACTTACTTTCTGTGTCGCAACTACAAGGCAAGGGCTATGACGTCTCCTTCATCAAGGAGAGGGTATACGTCAAACGCCCAAGCTGAAAAAAGAAAGTGCAGATCGGGATCAAAAGTAATCGGTTGTATAGATTGCAACTAGAATCACCAATGGCACTAATAGGCAGTCATGGAGACAAGGACTTGAACGAACTATGGCACAGAAGAATGGGTCACTTGCACCATGGAGCTCTGAGAATTCTCAGGAGCACTATAACAAGAGTTCCGGATCTGAGTACAGAAGGAGATGATGTATGCAGGGGATGTGCTCTAGGAAAGTATGCCGAAGCAACATTTCCTAGGAGCAAAAACAGGGCCAAGAGTGTACTAGGATTGATACACTCTGATATATGCAGACCTATGTCTGTCAAAGCTCTAGGTGGTGCCGAGTATTTCCTTACCTTCATTGATGACCACTCAAGGAAAACTTGGATTTATTTTCTAAAAACCAAGGATGAGGTCTTTTGTCGATTCAAGGAGTTCAAGGCTCTGGTGGAGAATCTGATTGGGAAGAAAATAAAAGTTTTGTGCTCAGATAATAGTGGAGAATATGTCGATAAGGACTTCACTAATTTTTGTGCTAAGGAGGGCATCAGAAGAGAGTGGACAACTCCATATAATCCAGAGCAGAATGGGGTAGTAGAAAGAAAGAACGAGACTATTGTTGAAGCAACTAGGGCCATGATGTATGATCAAGATATGCCAAAATTCCTGTGGGCAGAAGCATGCAACACAACAGTCTATGTTCAGAACATGACTCCTCATCGAGCAGTGGGCAAGATTACTCCAAAGAAAGTCTTCACAGGAAAGACACTTGGAGTCAATCATTTCAGGATATTTGGGAGTCTAGCATATTGCCGCATACCTGAAGAAAAGAGGAAGAAGCTGGATCAGACTGCGGAAAATGGATATCTGGTAGGATATAGCGAGAACGCTAAGGCATACAGAATCTATCTTCTCGGGAGCAGGAAGGTAGTAGTACGACGAGATGTAAAGTTCATGGAGGACAGGGCTTTCAGAAGATCTCGTGAGATGCCTTCTGAGGAGCAATTGAAAGAGGATTCGTTGGTTAAACCTCTTCAACCAATAGAAGTAAAGAATTCTTCCTTAGAACAGGAAGATTCTCAGGATGAGGAGGAGGAGCGAACAGAAGCACCTGCTGGCAGAGGAAGAACTAGCAGGGAACTTCGTCAAATTTTGCGAGATGCAGAGGACTTCATCGGTGCGCCAAGAAACAATAAGAGGGAGCGAAAACAACCACATAGATATCAAGCATTAGTAGCTCAAGATGAAGAGCCTACCAGTTTCATGGAGGCAACTCAACATCAGGTTTGGCTAGATGCAATGGTGGAGGAATACAACTCCATAATTGTAACGATGTCTGGGAGGTGGTGCCAAGACCTCAAGACAGATCAATGGTGGGTTCAAAATGGATCTACAAGATCAAATATGCCGCAGACGACAGTGTTGAGAAATACAAGGCCAGGTTTGTGGCTAAGGGGTGTGCTAAAAAAGAAGGGATTGACTATGAGGAGACCTTCGCCCTGGTAGCCAGGTATACATCTATTAGGACCGTGATATCTCTTGCAGCCCATATGGGATGGGAGATCCATCAGATGGATGTCAAAACGACATTTCTGAACGAGGTAATAGAAGAGGAGGTATACATTGGACAACCAGAGGGCTTTGAGACTCATGAGAAGAAGTCTCATGTATGCAGATTGAGGAAAACCTTATATGGGCTGAAACAGGCACCGAGAGCATGGTATGGTCAAATAGATGGCTACTTGCAGAAGATGGGGTTTGTCAAGAGTGACGCAGATCCGGATCTCTACTATCTAGTTATAGAGAATGAGACGCTAATCTTAGTATTATATGTGGATGATCTCTTTCTGACCGGATCATCTAGACTCATTGGGCACTGCAAGAAGAATCTAGCCACATAATTCAATATGAAGGATTTGGGACGAATGCACTATTTCCTAGGGTTGGAGGTTTGGCAGCAGAAGGGAGAAATCTTCCTTGGGCAAGGGAGGTATGCTACATAAATCCTGAAAAGATTCAGGATGGAGGACTGTAGACCTATGACTATGCCAATGATCACCAACTGGAAGAAGATTGATGCATCAAAAGACAAGGATGTTGATCCCACCTGTTGACCTCTACTGGTCAACTACCCATGCAGAGCACCCCCTATTTTTTTTTTTACAAAAAGAGGCAGCACCTGATCAGCATGTCCGTGCCATCCTGCAGTCATCAACAGCTTGATCAATCGTTTCTGTAAACCCAGTCTG
>APFE031723418.1:0-107741 GCA_000404065.3 Pinus taeda
CTAGCAAATCTTGTCTTTGCAAGTTTAAGCAACTGCAATTTGGAGTAAGTGCCATAGAAGTAGTTTACCCTTGTATGCCCTGTGATGAATTTAATGAGTTGCTTCCCTCTCCTATAAAGCTCAGTAATCCACCCACATTCTTTGTGCTTCACAATATCATCCATCAAAAGGTTCAATGTGTAAACCAGACACCCAGACCAAAAGATGTGTGGATGAGTACGCTCAATAATTTTTCCTGCTGCCTTACAATTTGCTGCATTATCTGTGATCACTTGAACCACATTATTCGGACCAACATCTTTGATTGATTTCAATAGGAGATCTGCAATGTTTTGTGCAGATGCAATGATGGAGGAGGAGTCATGACATGTAATAAATACTGCACCACTAGAAGAAACACCAAGAACATTTATCAAATGTTGGTTTCTAATATTTGTCCACCCAACTGATACAATGGATACCCCAGAATCTACCCACTCATTTGTAAAACGTGTCAAAGCTCTTTGAACTTTAGCTTTTTCTCTTTCTAATAACACTATTCTAGCTTTCTCATAGTTGGGGGCCTTGTATCCTTTTGGGGCTTCATTGATGGCCTTTACCATTTCATACCAATAGGAAGAGCAAAGCACATTGAATGGTACACCGCAAGCACAAAGAAAATGGACTATCTTTCCATCTACATCATCCCTCCCAGCAACATTAAGGAAATCCCCTATTGTTATTCTACCTCCAGAGCTTGTAGAAGTACCATGAGGAGATGAGCTACCAAATTTAGAGGTTGCACTTGATTCATAATGAGTTTTTTGTTTCTTGTTTTTTTGTTGTGCAACCTCCTCTATTTGGATGTATTTTCTTCTTTCTTCAGATGAAATGTTTGGGCAAATTTGTACCCCCACAGGACCCTTTTTTCATCACTGTCCAACACCCCACAAATATGCCTCCTCACATGGGTATATGAACCACAATATGGTTTTCCTCCATGACAACCATGAGGGCACACAAATTTGTAAGATCCACCACCCTTTCCCCCATCAAGTTTGGTCACATAGTTCCACGAGGGTGTTGATGTAGCTTTCCCATCTTGTGTTTCAGTGTCCCCTTCAGGTTCATCCCCTTCCTCTTCAAACCCTTCCTCCTCATCATACATTGGGTCACTCATATTGGGACACTATCCTCTTTTGTTTCTTACCTTCTATTCCTATTCCCCTTTGCCATCATTAAAACCAAGAGTGGAATGATACATAGAAGCCAAAAGAACACCATCTTGGAATATGGATATAGGTGGTGGACAACCTGTAAATAAAGGAGCAAGTAGAAACAATGGGAAAGAGTAGGAGAGGGAGGAGAAAAATACAAAAAAATTGTGAAAAAAAAAGGGAGTTTGGGGTTTCAACTTACCTTTTTAGCTCTTGTAGATGAATTCCTCCAAGCTCTTGCTCCAAGCTCCTCCTCCTCCTAGCTCCTCCTTCTTCACTCCTCCAAGCTCTCCTCTCTTCTCCTCTCCTTTCCTCTCTTCTCTTCTCTTCTCCTCTCCTCTCTTCTCTTCTCCTCTCCTCTCCAACTCTCATAAACTCAAAGTGAGAAAACGAGGAATGAATGGGGGCTTTATTCTTTTCATTCCTCACCTTAACCTCACTCTAACCTCACCCTAACCCACCCCCTTTATGCTAAGTTAACATAACTTAAAAAAAAATTTAAAAAAATGTATTTTTCCCTTGCGCGCGGCCTTCTTTCCCGAAGCGTACGGGAAGCGTACGCTTCCTCCTCCGAAGCGCCACGCATCTGAGGCCCGAAGCGCACTTCGAAGGCATGGAAGCGGTGCTTCGGTACAGCGCTTCCAAATTTCCAGGAAGCGTCTAAAAATGTTGAAGCGGTGCTTCCGAATTCGGAAGTGCCGCTTCCGGCCAAGCTTCCTAGGCACTTCCGTACAGGACGCGCTTCGGGGCTTGGAACCGAGGGGGGCGCTTCGTGCAACATTGCTCTAGTAGTCCTCACTAAGAGGGAATGTTGATTTGGGGTAGCATCGAATATGTTCTAGCCACGAAAATTGGTGAAGAGGCTAAAGCACATGAGATCTCCAATACCCAGAAATGGTTTGAGCAGATTCTAAATAGTAAGGGAGATATTAAAATAATTAATATTTTTAATGGATTCCCTAAGTCGAAACTTAGGGAAAATTATTAATGTGAATTAATATAAAACTGTGTTAGAAGGGTCCAAAAGTCATGGATCAAGCCAGAGTTAATCTTAGTCGTTGATTAGGGACTTAATCTCGATCGTTGAATTGTCACCGAGAAAAGTATAAGAGGAGGCTTGAGGGTAACTTGGAGAACACACCGAGTTGATCAAGAATTCAATTTTTTGGGGCAGGGTTTGCTGAGGAAATCAAAGGAGTGATTAGAGTTGCAGCTGAGGGGCAATGAATATAGAAGCAGAGAACCGGAGATAGTATCGAGAGGATCAGCGCAAAAGCCGGGAGAGAGCGACGCAGAGCCAACTAGAGGATCACGCAGAGCCTGTCAGGGCCCACGCAAAGGCAGCCAGGAGCTACGCAGTCCCTTAGAGAGCCAGCGTGGGTGATGTAGAGGCTCTAAGGGTTGAGGCAGTGCCTCCAGAGGGTGACGCACGGCAAGTTAGGGTGACGTTGGGCAGACGTTGGGCCAGAAAGGGCTGACGCAGTCCCTAGAGCCAGACGCTGGAGATTTCGTGGGGCAGATTAGGCACTAAGAGCTGTGGGATTGTTTATCTGAGGTTTTAGCCAGAATATTTGCCTCTGACTGAGAAGTACTACTACCGAGATTAATTTATGTTGGGTGAGCCGGCTTTGGCACCCAGATTGTATTTTGAAACTGCTTAATAATTAAAACCCTCAGATCGCTGCGATAGTTTTCCCACATTGGGTTTTTCCGAGGACATCGGTCCAAAAACAACGGTGTCACTTGTGTGCTTGTTTTGAGTCCTTCAGTTGATGATCTGTAATATGTCAAGCATGTACTTGTATTTATTTTCAGTATTTACATGGTAAATAACTTGTTAATTAATCAGAACAAGTAGGTAGAAATAAATCAGAAAAGTACATGAAGGGTTTCTAACAGTTAGACTTAGGAATTCCAACATAGCCGTGGTAAAACAAAATGTGCCACCTCCCATCCTATATACCTCCATTTCTTTAGAAATATATTTACGTTCTTGTTCAGATGCCACCATCCTCTCAACACAAGTGAAGAATCCATCCATCACCTCGGCATCAAATATGAAACCATAGGCGTAAGCAAATGGCGGGTTGAGGTAGATACCTGCAGCATGAATGGGGCGATGGAGGGTATTGTTCCATCGCTCATCAATCACTCTCCATATGACCTATTGTTTCTCTAACCCCTCGTCTCCCTTATCTTCTGTTGGAATTTCTATGTCTATATGTTAGAAATTTTATCTATATTCTTCTGGTTTATTTCTCCTACTTGTTAATTATCAACAAATTATTTAAACATATAAACATCGAAACAAACACAATACAGTCTCAACCATCTACAAATCAACGGCTGAAAGAAATAGCAAATACACAAGTGACATCGTTATTTTTGGACAACTCGTCCCCGGAAAAACCCAATGCGAGAAAACTGGTGCAGCAATTCTAAGGGTTATATTATTATGCAGTATATCCTTGAGAACAACTGGGTGCCAAACTAGCTCACCCGCCAGAGAAAAAAATAACTGGCAGTAATACCTCTCTATTCGGAAGCAGGTATTCAGAAAACTTTCCCCACGAAACCCTCTCCAGCAACACTGAAGCACTGCGTCAGCCCTCCTAGCCTCTACGTCAACCTCAGAACCCTCTGTGTCAACCCTCTGAGGCAGTGCACAACCTCTGGGACCCTCTGCGTGGATGATGCAGGCCCTCTGGCCTCTGCGTTGTCTCTATTGGGCTCTACGTGGCCTACTTTGGCTTCTGTGTTTGCCTCTCTACCTCTGCACTGGTCTCTTGGCACTATCTCTACCTCTTTGTCCAGTACTCACTACCCCTCGTTGTTGATCAATGATTCGACTTTACTTAGCAACCTCGCTCTAGTAAATCGAATGACTGATGACTCTAGTGTATTCTCGAATTGACCCTCAAGCATCCTCTTATACTTTTCCTATTGGTCCTTCAACAGTCGAGATTACATCTCTAATCAAAGGCTAAGATTAGATTTGGCTTGATCCATGTTTTTTGAAACTTTCTCACCCAGTTTTATATTAATACCCATTAATATTTTATTTTTCCTAAGTTTAGACTTAGGAACTCCATTAAAAATATTAATTATTTTAATATCTCCTAAACAGGGAAGAATCTGCCCAAACCATTTCTGGGTCTTGGAGATTTCATGTGCTTTAGCCTCTCCACCAATTTTCATGGCTAGAGCACATCTAATTCTATCCTAAATCAACACTCCCTCTTAGCGAAGATTGTGCTCTAGTAGTACTCCACACTGAGCATCACTCTGATTATACAGCACTGGTACCTGTGCTGATGCTAGGCCTCCCCACCCAACATCCTCTGCACTGTTGCACCCTGTACTACTACCCATGGCTCTGCCACTGCCATTGTTGCATCCGTACGACAGCTCCCTCTACATCTTTGTTGATGTTAGTCCTTTCTCCTAACACTACATCTGCACTGCAACCCCCTCTCATCATGTTGCATTGTGCTACAACTAACTACTACTACACTGCAACTCAGTTACTGAGAAGTAAGTAACTGATCTAGCCAACTACTGACATCCCTGTCAGGCTAGAAACACTCTCAATGCTAAAGCTCTCTCTATCGCTAACAAGTGCTCCCTCTACTGCCTCTGTGCTGCTGCAACAACTCCCTGCATCTCGCACCGTTGCAAACCTCTTTGTGCCATCCTGCACTATTGCAACACTCTCCGTGACTCTCGCACTGCTACAGCCTGCTAGCCTCGCGCTGCCCAAGGACTCCTGCACTATAGCATTCTCCGCCCCTTCATCTACATCCATTTCTACCAACATCTGCCAGTCTTGCTACTCTCTCTTCTGGGCTCCCGTAGCAAGATATAATCCAAGAAGTTGGGTACCTCAAGGATCCTACCCCTCGTCCCCTGTAGTCACCCTGACTACAGCTCGATGTCTCCACAACTCTTCTCTGGAGGTACATGAGCACTCATGGCACAATCGTCATCCTCCTCTACCTCCTTTTCCGCCTTCATTGCCACTGCCTTAGAGTCAGACACCTCTCCCTTGTTCTTCTTCCTCGGACACTGGTTCGCATAATGACCCAGTTCCCCACAGTTGAAGCACTTGACCTTGGAGAGGTCCTTTTTCTTCCTCTTCTCCTACTTTCCTGCATATGCCAGAGCTGCATCCTCTTCCTCTTCCTTCTTGATCCGGACTCCTTTGCTGCTACTTCCCATCTTGCTCAGTCGTTTGATCTCTTCTTGGCGAAGAGCTTCCCACAATTCTTCTCAATCTAGAAGATTCGCCCTACCCAGAATGCTCCGGACAAATGCCTCCCACTCCTCGAAGACTACGTTTAGAGCGGTCCTCACCAACATCTCCTCATCCGATGTGGCCCTTATGGAAGTCAGTTGGTCCTGGATCTCCTTCAATCTCCCGAGAAAGTGATCTATCTGCTCCCCCTTCTGCATCTGGTATGACCGCGGCTGATTCTCAAGTAACATCTTCCTCTACACGGAAGTATGTTGGTACAACTTCTTTAAGGCGTCCCACATTTCCTTTGTCGTCTCCTTCTCGGCAATATGTTGGACCACATGATCCTTGACCCCATCAAGCATGATGCATTTCGCCTTGGCCATTGCCTCCTCGTACTTCTCATTATCAGTTGGGTCAACTGGGATCACCATTGTTGGACACTCCAGAAGGCCTTGATGCGATGTTTATCTAGAATGGACAGGATCCTGGCCTTCTAGACCACAAAGTTGGACGCTCCATCCAGCCTGTCCTGATCCCTCAGCCCATTCATGGCCATGTCTCTTCTCTTCTTGTTGACTTCTCCGAGTCTCTATACTTCCCTCTGGAAGTTCTCCCTTCGACTCCTACTGAATATCTCTACTTCCCGCCTGGAAGTTCTCTGCTAGAATCCCTCTGAGTCTCGATTTCCCTTCTGGAAATCCGCTTGCCAGTCGTCAAGTTGCACCTCTCCGATCTTCTGTGCACCTGCAACACTAATCTGGATTCCTTGGCTAGAAATTTGCCTCAGTAGCGACTCCCTTTACCTTGGTTTTTCCCTGTTAGGTACTGTTCTGCCCACAACATCCCACCAGCTTCACTCCCCACAAACTGCCCACAGCCTCCTTTGCCCCAGCAACTAAAGGACTGAGCCTCTAGGCTCTGTGCAATCCCGGCACTAGAAAAAATGCTCCCCCAGCCAACTGCATCAACCCTCCTGGTCTCTGTGTGGCTCTGCATGAGCCCTTTTCTGCCCTCCTCAGCCTCTGCGCTGGCCTCTCTCTAGCCCGGACTGATGACATGGTCCCTCTGCATCAACCCTTCTTCTGTCGCTTTCTACAAGGAATAACTTCTGTTCCTCGGGACAACGGTTTTCTACCGCAAATGCTCTGATTTAGTTGATGCCTTCATCTCTCCTGTGATCTACAGCCACACTCTGATACCATGTTGGAATTTCTAAGTCTATCCGTTAAAAATTTTATCTGTATTCTTCTGGTTTATTTCTCCTACTTGTTAATTACCAACAAGTTATTTAAACATATAAACATCGTAATAAACACAATACAGGCTCAACCATCTACAGATCAACGGTTGAAAAAAATCGCAAACACACAAGTGACACTGTTATTTTTGGACAACTCGTCCCTGAAAAAACCCAATCCGGGAAAACAAGTGCAACAATTCTAAAGGTTATATTATTATGCAGTATATCCTTGGTACAACTAGGTGCCAAACTGGCTCACCCAACATAGAAAAAAATAATCGGCAGTAATACCTCTCTATTCGGAAGCAGGTATTCAAAAACCTGCCTCACGAAACCCTCTCCAGCAAAAATGAAGCATTGTGTCAGCCATCCTAGCCACTGCATCAGCCTCGGAACCCTCTGCATCAGCCCTCTGAGGCACTGCGCAACCTCTGCGACCCTCTGTGTCACTCCTGTTGCCCTCTGTGTGGATGACTCAGGCCCTCCAGCCTCTGCGTTGTCTCTGTTGGGCTCTGTGTGGCCTTCTCTGGCTTCTGCGTCTACCTCTCTGCCTTTGCGCTGGTCTCTCAGCACTATCTCTGCCTCTCTGTCCAGTACTCACTACCCCTCGTTGTTGATCATTGACTTGACTTTACTTAGAAACCCTGCTCTAGTAAATTGAACGACTAATCACTCTGGTGTATTCTCCGAATGACCCTCAAGCCTCCTCTTATACTTTTCTTGTTGGTGCTTCAACGGTCGAGATTACATCTCTAATTAATGGCTAAGATTAGATTTCGCTTGATCCCTGTCTTTTGGAACCTTCTAACCCAGTTTTATATTAATACCCATTAATATTTTATTTTTCCTAAGTTTAGACATAGGAATTCCATTAAAAATATTAATTATTTTAAATCTCCTAAACCAGGAAAAATCTGCCCAAACCATTTCTGGATCTTGGAGATCTCATGTGCTTTAGCCTCTCCAATTTTCATGGCTAGAGCACATCTGATGCTACCCTAAATCAACATCTTCATAAAGCACGAATGGCTTCTTTGGCCCTATCCATGGCCTCATACAAGTCACCCATTGCGAGCTTGTCTCCATCAACCAACTGAAGAACCCTTACCAAAGGTTCTAAAATGGCACACACCTCTACTCCTACCCAAAAGCTCTGATCATATGAAATTAGTCTTCATATGCCCTCTCCCTCTGGTTTGCGGCTAATAGATAAAGTACGCCAATTCGGTGAAAGAAACATGCTCTTCACATCCCACATAGAATTCAACAAAGACTGAAGGGATATGAAAGTAGTGGCAAATCATGTAATGGTAGGACGCACCAACTCTTTGTTGTTGGTGAATCTTCTCATCAAGCTAAGCACGAATGCATGATTATATATAAACTTTGTTATGCTCATAGATAATTCAACAATATCCCTCACCATAGGAATCTTACCTATATCCTCCAACATCAAGTCAATGCAATGAGCATCACAAGGTGTCCAAACAAGCTAGGATACCTCTCCGTAAGCAACTTTCTAGCTGTAACATAATTTGTAGCGTTGTCCGTTATGACTTGGACAACATTGCTTGGGCCTACTTCCTGAATGAAGATGTCCAACAACTCACATAATAAATGTGCATCTTTAATGTGTGCAGATGTATCAACAGATTTCATAAACATTGTCCCCTTGGGACAACTAACCAAGAAATTAAGAAGGGTCCTACCCTTCTAGTCAATCCAAACATCTAACATGACTATGCATCCAGTGTGTTCCCATGATGCCCTAAACTCCTCCAATCTAGAAGTGCAATCAGTCTTTTCATCTTGAAGAAGAGGCCCTCTCAATTCTACAAAGGTGGAACCCCGGGCCAACGACAGCAACAACATCAAACATAGGTTGGTAGAATGGGTTTGTCTTTGCAATCTTGAAAGGAACATCACTCCATAGAAGACACTTACTGACCAACCTGTCAGCTTCTGCCTTTTCCTTTTTTTCAAGTGCCGACTTGATGTCAGGTTGTACACCAGGTGTGGTTCTAGGAACAAAAAAATATGAGAAGCTGAGGGGTTGGGACATATGGGTGTGGAAGGTGATGTTGAAGAAGCACTCTCACTTCCCCCCACTCTTGAGGCCCCTACAAGTTGGATTTTTAATGTTGCCTTGGTCTCTTTTCCCTCCCCTTTATCCATCAACGGTTGAGTGACCTATCGAATGATTTGTGGAGATGGATTTGGGCAAAGGTCAACATTTTGCCCTGAAATTTGCCCCAAATGGAATTTAGATCTGTTGATACCTTCTGACATATGCTTGCCACACAACTTGCAAGTCAAATACATTCTATTGATCCCCCCAGATTCGGGTACAGTATCAGGTTCACCATATTCCCACATAACGTCCAAAAGCCTTGGTATTTTGTTTTAAACTTTGAACTTGAATTTGAACCTGGGCACAAAAAAAATTGAAAGAAATTAAAAATTTCCCATCACATAAGAAGCAAACACAAATGCAATTGTTGATTTTAGATTTTAAATGCCTCTTTTCACTCACTTGAACACGCTAAGATTCAGCAAACAACGGTTTGAATTTTTGTCATTTGATTCTTGAAAGTTGAAGTTTTGCTTCAATCTAGATTCTAAACAATGTTTTAATTCAAAATTCTAGGCAAAAATAAGATAAAACCAAACTGATAGAATTATAGAAAGATTTAGGAAGCCATTTGTGTAACAAAGACTAAGAGAGAAATTAAAATACATACCTGGCAGCAGTGATTCGACACTTTGAATCTCTCACGTTGAGCAGTGGACAAATCTCCAAAACCCCACCACAAAACTAGCAAATCTCCTCCTCTTGGGCAATGGCAAATAGCTACTCTCTCCACAAGAACGAATGGGAGCAAAAACAACAAGTAAATATGTTTTCCCCCTTTTCGGCCTCTTATCCGTGGCCTGGTAAAAATGGACGACTTTTTGGGTCGACTCCCGATAAAATTGGGATTAATTAGCTTTAATCCCAATTTTTTCGTCAGTGAAAAAATCGTCCAATTCAATCGTTTTCATGAAAAAATCGGATTTTTGGGATTTAATCCCGACTTTTTGTCGACTTTTTCCACACTGATACAAAGGATCTTTCAAGCAATGGAAGATGCACTTGGAGCAGAAGATGAGATCCACGCAAGATGCAGAAGGGGGAACACATTGATCCGTTCCTAACGAAGCTTCAGGAAATCCAAGACTCGTTGGCAGCAGTGGGGTCAACACCTCAACCTACCGAGATGGTAAGGCTGGCCCTAAATTTTGTTTGAGAAGAATGACAAGTATTTGTCCAGAGTATCCTGGGCAGAGAGATTGCCAGGTTGGAAAGGGATGTGGGCCGCTCTTCAGTAGGAAGATATGAGGGGAGACATAATCAAGATAGCAGTAGCAGCTGTGGGACGAAGCCCAAGGAGGAGGAAGAGAATGCAACCCTTGCATCTAAGGGGCAACAGGAGCAGCGGAAGAAGAAAGATGTTTCGAAGATCAAGTGCCTCTGGTGTGGTGAATTTGGTGACTATGCTACACAGTGTCCTCTCAAGAAGAAGGACAAAGACGAGAAGCATGATTCGAAGGTTGCATCCGCAAAGATCGAGGAGTAGGAGTTTGCCATGGTTAACCAGATACCTCCAAGGGAGAGGTGGGGTGATCTAGTATTGTAGTTCGAAAGAACAACAGATGGGAAGGATCCTTGAGGAGTCCACCTCTTGGATCAATACCTTGCTACGGGTGCCCCAGATCAAAAGTAGCAGGATGGACCAGGATCAGTTGATTCAGAGGAGTGTCGAAGTGACAATTGCAGTGGCTAGGAGCGCCAGAGACTGAGCAATGCAGAGAAAGATTGGCAGCAGTGCAGTTAGCACAGTGCAGAGTCAACAACAACGTAGAAGCTTCAGAGGGTTAGCGCAGAGACTAGCAACAGTCAGAACTCCAGCAACAAATGCATCACGCTGAACACCTGTTCAGTAATTTTGGATTCTTTTCCGTTGTTAATGCAGTAGCAGCAGCAGTTAGAGAAGGTTGCAGTGCAGATGTAGTTTTGGCAATGGCAGTGTTAGCAACAGTGCAGATGCAAAACTTATGAGGGTTGCAGTACAGATGCAGTGTTGGCAGTGGCACGCTCATCAACAGTACAGATGTAGCATTTGCACAGTAGTTGGTGGGCAGCAATGTCATACATCAGCAGTGCAGAGGGAGATGTTTCAGAGTTAGAGTGATGCTTCAGCAAGTTGCATTACTAGAGCACATTCTTCGCTAAGAGGGAGTGTTGATTTCTGGTAGCATCAGATGTGCTCTAAGCCTCAAAATTTGCAGGGAGGCTAGAACACATGTATTCCAAAATACCCAGAAATCGTTTTGGGAAATTCCACCTGGAGACAATTTTATTAAAGTAATTAATTATTTTAAATGGATACCAAAGTCTAAACTTAGGAAATTAAAATAATTGAAGGGTATTAATCAAACTGGGGGTGAAACTTCTAGAAGAAGACAAGGATCAAGCCAAAATGATCTAAGCCATTAATTACAATCTAATCTAGGTCGTTGGTTCTCAATGAGAAGATTATAAGAAAAGGTTTGATGGGCATTTGGAAAATACATCAAAGAAAGATCAAGAGATCGAATTTCTCAGAGAGGGCAGCGCAACAGTTGCTAGAGAGAAGATCGAAGTGATTTCTTGCAGTGAGGGGCAGGGATAGTTTTGGTTGGAGAGTTTCGTGATCCGGGAATACATCGCAAAGGAGGCAAAGAGAGATCCAAAAGAGGCAGCGCAAAGGCCACATTGGGCAGCGTAAGCTCACGCAGAGGCAGTGCAGAGCTTCAGAGAGAGTCTGAAATTTAGCTCGGAAGTCGAGTCCCTGAGGCAAAAGCCAAGGTGTGAGACTAGAGAGACAGAGGAACAAAGCTCCAGATAACAGGAGATCCGAGAACAGGTGATGTAGATCCCCAGAGAGGTTGACGCAGAATTGCGTAGATTGAAGCAGTAGCATAGAGCCAACGTGGGGCCAGCCATCTAGGGATTGGATCAGTGTTGAATCACCAATGATAGTGTGAGGTATTTCTCATTAATCTCCTACAAGTTAGATTCTCTATATTGGATAGCCAGCAAGGCATCGAAAGATTGTATTCAGAAAACTACAACTTAATAATACAAACCCTCAGCTGCTGCACTAGTTTTCCTGCATTGAGTTTTTCCGGGGACATTTGTACAAAAATAATGGTGTCATGTGTTGTGTATTTCTTTCTTGCTCAGTTTCTTGTTTCCGCATTTAATTTAATTGGTGAAGGTTGCAGTGTATTAGTTTCAGTATTTGTTGTAGAATGCAGTAAATAATTTGTTCAGTAATTAACAAATATAAGGAAGTTAATTAGTTGTTGCAGTAGAAGTTTGGGTCTTCCAAATTTCCACACCCTGTAGAGACACAATATGAGATAAGACGTGCTCATCCCAACACTTTAGCTATTGCCCAAAGCATAACTGAGGAATTGGAAAAGGACAAGAAAGCCTTAGGAAAGTCGGAGATCCCTGGTTTTGAAAGATTCCAAATCAAGTCTAAGGGGAAAGAAATTAAAAAGAAGAATCTGAGTCATTTAAAGAATTGACCCGATTAATGAAAGAAATGATGGTTGAACATGCCAGACAGATAAGTGAGATGCAAAATCAATTAATACAAATGGAAATGTTTTGAATGCAGAGTACGCCGCCTAGAAATAATAATGACAACAGGGGTAACAATAACAATCCATGGCCAAGAAGAAATCCACCAAATGATAAAAAGCCTCCTACATCACTCGAGTTTGCTAATAGCATTGATGAGCATGATCCTTTTTGCAGACCTTGTGAGAGTTTCCATGAAGAGAGTACATGTGCCTTTGCTAAAAGAATCTTGGATGAAAGTAGAAACCAGCAAGATCATAACACAAGTCAAGATAACACCAAGGAAAGTCAATGTGTCGACATGATATCTTCAGCTTTCGGCATCAATACCTTCAATGAAGAGAAAGACCCCATCACTCAAGCATATGGTGAGAAGCCATCTCATGAGAAGATTCTTGAGCTTGCAAAAAGTAAAGGTTATTCCAGGCGAGGTAAGGATTAGAGCCAAAATAGACAAGTTCAATCCGAAAGGTATAAGTCTAGATTAAAAATAGATTGGGCAGCATGGATCAATAACATTAAGATGTCAGTTCCAGTCTTAGAATTGTTGAATATTTCGTCACAAAGAGCTTCATTCTTTAAAGCCTTAGGCATGGCTCAACAAGAAAGATTTGATACTCAACCTAAAGATGAAGAAATCAAGTTAAAGGACTTAAACTGCTATCTCACTAATGAAGACAATCAACCTTTCTTCCTGAGATTGGACATAAATGATCGTTTGCTTCATAATTGCATGTTTTGACCCTGGTGCATCTACAAATGTTATGAATAAGAAATTTATGGAACAGTTGAACTTAAGAATCTCTAGACCTTATCATAACATTTGCTCAATGGATTCTAGAAAAGTTGAAGACTTTGGTGTGGTTAAAGATCTACAGGTCGCATTAGTTGATTACCCATACAGGATCATCACCATGGACATAGCAGTAATTGACGCGCCATATGTGTGGGGAATGCTTCTTTCTAGGAAGTTTGCAGTCGATCTTGGTGGTTCTATTCAAATGGATCTATCTTATGTGACTATTCCAATAGCAACAGGTGGCATGGTCAGATCATACAGAGAAGTGGAGAGAAGGTATCATATGGAAGTTCCAAAGAGATTGGAAAATGGTGAAGAGGTCATGCCACAGTGTCATCCACCACACTTCGAGTCAGAATTTGTCCAGCCGGTCTATCACTTTTCTTCATTCCACCGCCCATCGCCTCCTCCGAGAGGAAAGAGAAGTAGATTTCAGTTTGACAGAGATATGCAGCACGGTGATCAGCAATTACAACGACCGAAGAGGGTCAAATTTCAGCATGGGATATCTAATAAGCAGCCTATTGATCTACCAGTCAGTCAATGGATACCCAGGATTGATCCACATCGATGACATCTGATGCCATAGGGCATCGTTTTGTATAGTATCTCTAACCCTACTCCCTTTTATTTCATGTCATTAGATAGTTTTATTTCACGCATTTATATTATGTCTTTTATGTTTCAGTTTGTTAGAGTAGAATTTTCTATTCCATCGTCAGCCTTCCAGCCTCCTCTTGGCCTGCGTCAGCCTTCCAGCCCTCTCTGTCATCCTTTAGGGCCTCGACCTCCCCTTGCAGGCCCTGCATTTGGATTTTAAGGCCTTTTTGGGCTAGTTGTGGGCCTCGAAGGCCTCGCCACCCCCACCCCTTTTTCCCCAAACGGCTGCCTCAAACGCTAGTCGTAGTCTTTAGGGCCCTAATTGGCCCTCAAACCCTAGTTGTCAAGCCCTCTAGGGCCTTTTCCCTCCAGCGTTAGCCTTTCTCGGCCTTCTCCCTCTTCCTCTGCCCTTTCCTTGGCCCAGTTTGCCCTAAATCAATCTCTAAATTTTCTGAATTGAATACTTGGTGGTTTTGTAGGTTTTTGGCCTCAAAAAAATTGATTTTCAAGTGGCAAGTTCATCCTAAAGTTTTAGCAAATTTGGACCAAGGGATCTTCAAGGCTTTGGGCCTAGGGTTTGCTCTCTAAACTCTAATTTTCCACTGTTTTATTACTGTTGTAAGTTCTTATTCATAATAGTAACACATAAGCCCTAAAATCACACTAAGTTGGTCAAAATACTCTTAAATTGCAAAATTCAATTTTTCTAGAAATTTGCCCAATTGGGCATTGATTATCTAGCCTAGATCTGATTTTTTGCTTGCTGGAATTTTACTGCATAACTAAATATATCAGATCTGGACTTTTCTGAATAATTCACTTAAAAGGCTCAAAAACTCAATTTTTTCAATTTTGGCAATTTTCCCAAGTTTTGGCCTAAATTTGGCTCTTGCTGTGGCATATAGCTAACTCACTGATTTTCTAATCTAATCACTGTTGTAACAAATTTTCCAAATCTGATATTTTCTGAATATTACACCTAAAGGTCCTAAAAAATCAAAGTTTTTAGGTTGACAAGCTAATTTTAAGTGTTAGGCATTTTTTGGTACCTATTGTAACATTGATATACCACTGTTCACACACTTCCTTAATGTTGTAATAGGTGAATTAGATCTGAAATTTTTTTGAATACTGTCTTAAAGTGGGCTAAGCTAATTGGCTAATCATTGGAGATTTTTTTGTTTCATATGCTTGATTTGAAGTGATTTTCTTACTGCTATCATAAAACTAATAAATGCTGAATTTTCTGAAGTGCTATTGCTGATTTGGGATATTTGAGATCTAACATTCACTTGTCTTGTTTTAAGTTACAAGAATTTCTGAATCTTACACTTAAAGCACTCATACACTTAAGCTCTAGATCGCTGATCTTGTTGATGGTATAACCTACTTTGGCATTTGAAATCTAATTGGCATTGTGATAAGAACATCTTGAAAAATTGTTATTAATATCTTTACTTATATCGTTGGTTGAAGTATCTTGTGGATTCATTTCTTATTAGCACTTGTATTGTTAAATTATAGTATGTTCTATGCTTAGAGCAGTTTACTTATCTTTCTTATTATTATCCACAGATTAGCAATCACATGTACATAAGTAAAGTGCAGATAGAACATTAAACGATCAACAGAAAACAAGCCAAGACAAGAGACACAAGATATGGCGGCTAGCCAGGGACAAACCCCAATATGTGAAAACCCTATAATCAAATCTTCTTTTAATAATTCAGCAGAGAGAAATAGTACAAAAGTTTGATTTATATTAGCAGCAGCAAACCCTAGATCAGCAGCATCAGCATCACCGGCATCAACATCACCGGCATCAATATCACCGGTATCAGCATCACCAACATCATCAGCATCACCGGCATCACCCGGATTTCCAAGAAGAGTCGGCTTCACCTACTGCGCAGTTCTGAGAGAGTTTGATGGTCAATGCTGGTCAAACTTCTGATCTGCAATTGCAGCCCTAAATTCTGCGTCCTTCCTTCCACACGTGTGAGAGAAGAGTCCCTTTCTGCACAATAGGAGAAGAGCCTCTTTTCTGTGCAGGAGAGAGAGAGATGTGATGAGATGTGTGTGTCCAAATGAGGAAAAGACCTCCTGTATTTATATACAAATGTTGATGATGAATAGATGCGTTTGTTGGGCTTCTAAGCCTACATGAGTTGCTAGTCGGCTTGATAATTATTCCATAATCAAAATAAATTCATATCTCCATAAATACTTATCGGAATCGGATGATCTTTAGATCAATCCTACACCTCTCGACGAAAGGAATCTAGGAAAAATATTATCAGTCATGAATAAGGTGACCCACATGGAGTTTGGACCTAGTTGCCAATTTTAACACTCCCTCTCAACTAGGGAGAACTCCATCTACAATTCGTTTGAACGTCGCTACTATTCATCCATCAAATGCACTGCTCTCAACAGCTTAACCCCTGCTTTGCTCTGCTCTGCTCTGCCTTGCTATGCTATGCTCTACCTTGCTATGCTATGCTCTACTCTGCCTTGCTATGCTCTGCTCTGTTCTGCTCTGCTCGAACTATGAAGAAGAAGAAGTGGTCGAGGATGTATCATACCATCCTCCACTGACTCAAAATCAGTCTTAGAGTGTGTACCATTGGTCTCAGACTAGTCCTCAACTGACCCGAAGTCAGTGTCATAGTGGGTACAACTCCTACCACTAGTCCCAGATCAATGAAGGTCATCCTAGCATAGGGAGTACGGTAGATACAACGATGCGTCCATCGGTACTACTATGGTCCCTATCCTCATTTCCCTGCTCATTGATAAGATGAGAGGTACTTCCCATGAGTCCCAGACTGCATGGGTAGGATGCCTCGACAGGAAAACTAATCATCCTGTCCACAAGAGAGCGAATCATCCTATCCCACAAGAGAGCGAATCATCCTATCCACAAGAGAGCAAATCATCTTGTCCACAGGAGAGTGAATCATCCTATCCACAGGAGAGCGAATCATCTTGTCCAGTGGATGCCACGGAGAACTAATCATCCTGGCCCATAGGAGAGCGAATCATCCTGTTCCACAATCACCATGGAGAACACATCATCCACGCTTCACAGGAGAACTAATCATATCCTGCTACACAATCGTCATGGAGAACACATCATCCAGACCTCACAGGAGAACTAATCATCCTGCTACACAATCGTCATGGAGAACACATCATCCAAACCTCACAGAAGAACTAATCATCCTGATACACAATCGTCATGGAGAACACATCATCTAGACCTCACAGGAGAACTAATCATCCTGCTACACAATCGTCATGGAGAACACATCATCCAGACCTCACAGGAGAACTAATTATCCTACTACAAAATCGTCATGGAGAACACATCATCCAGACCTCACAGGAGAACTAATCATCCTGCTACACAATCGTCATGGAGAACACATCATCCAGACCTCACAAGAGAACTAATCATCCTGCTACATAGTCGCCACGAGTGTCACAGGGAAAGTTTGATTCTTTTACCTTGTACGCGTACACCACCAGGGATGGTGAGTCACCCTGTGGTCATATGTCGCTCCAAGAAACCCCCCCCCCCGCCCCCCCGGAGCTCGAAGAGCTCCATACATCATACAAGACCCTCATCAGAGGGTTTCTAAACGACACCAAGTCGTTCTTAGAAAGTCAGAAATTTGACTTTTCCTAGGGGCTTTGTCAGAATGTGGGCGACCTGTTCAACTTTACTGATATGTTGGAGCCTTATAGCTCCCCGCTGAACCATATCTCGAATATAGTGGTACCTGATATCGATATACTTGGAGCAATCATGAAATACGGGATTCTCTGATAAATGAATCCCACCCTGGTTATCACACAGGATCACAGTGGTATCCAATGTAAATCCAAACAGCTCACTAAAGAGCTTTTGTAACTAGACTGCCTCACAAGTGGCCATGCCACCAGCAATATACTCTGCCTCGGCGGTGCTCAAAGCCACGGACTTCTGCTTCCTGCTCATCCAGGATATCGAAGCAAATCCCAAGGAAAAACAGCACCCAGAAGTGCTCTTTTCCGTCCACCACACTGCCTACCCAATTAGCATCAGTATATCCAAGTAGTCTCACATCTCCGGCAGTGTATCTTAACCCATAAGTAATTGTGCCACGAAGATATCTCAACAGATTCTTGGCACCAATCCAATGTATGTGGTGAGGTTCAAACATATGTTGACTCAACGTGTTGACTGCAAAGCATATATCTAGACAGGAGTTCACTAAGAACATTAATGCTCTGACGAGTTGACGATACTTGGTGGCATTTCATAAAAGAGGTCTTGATGCACTACTGCTTAACTTTTTAAAGTCAAGCTCCATCGAGGTAGTTATGGGCTTGCAGTCTACCATACCGAATCTTTCCAATATCATCACCACATATTTTCCTTGAGATAGGAAAATTTCCCCTAGCTTCTACCAAACTTCAAGTCCTAGGAAATAGTGCATCAGTCCTAGGTCCTTCATTTCAAATTCAGAAGCCAACTCCCTCTTACATTTGTGAATGAGAGGCTCTGCACCTATTAGAATGAGATCATCGACATACAACACCAGTATGAGAGGTTTGTCATCTTCAACCTTAGAGTAAAGGTTAGTATCAGATTCACTCCTAGTGAATCCCAGCTTCATCAAGTAGCTATCAATCCTCTCATACTATGCTCGGGGTGCTTGCTTCAGCCCATAGAGAGCCTTCTTCAACCTGCATACAAGAGATTTTCGATCATAAATCTCAAATTCTTCGGGTTGCTCCACGTAGACCTCTTCTTTGATCAAACCATGCAAGAACGCGGTCTTGACATCCATCTGATCTAGGTTCCATCCTTGTGAAGCCGCAAGGGCTATGATCGAGCGGATGGTGGTATATCTGGGAACAAGTGGAAATATCTCGTCATACTCTTTTTCTTTCGGTTTCCTGGTGTCAGCTTCTTGAGAGCTCTTCACTGTATGAAGATTGTTCACCTTGCTGAGAGCCATATTTTCGTCAAAGGTGATATCATGACTAATCACGACTTCCCTTTGACCAGCTACATAGATTTTATAGCCCTTAGTATTTTCACTATAGCCCACAAAGATTCCTTTCTTTCTAGATGCACCCAATTTATTCCTTTTCTCTTTCGGCACATGAAAATATACAGGGCTTCCAAAAATTCTAAAATGAGATATATCAAGTTTCTTACCGGTTAACATTTCTTCAGGAGTCCTGGAACCCAATGCTTGATGAGGGCATTGGTTTCGTACATATACGGCGGTGTTTGCAGCTTTGGCCCATAGAAACTTCATAAGTCTTTGATCATGGAGCATGGCATGGACAGCTTCCACAATCACACAGTTCTTCCTTTCCGCCACACCATTCTGTTCAGGAGTATATGGTGTAGTAGTCTCCCTCTTAATGCTAGCCTCTTTACAAAAGTCATGAAACTCGTTAGATTCGTATTCAGTCCCATTATCAGTCCTTAAGATCTTGATCTTTTTTTTTCTCGGTTTGATTCTCGATCAAGGCTTTGAAGTGTCGAAACCAAAGCACACTTCATCCTTCTTTTTCAAGAAGTTTATCCAAGTCTTTCGAGAATAGTCATCTGTAAAAGCAAGGTAATATGAATATCCTCCCAAGGAGTTTACAGGCATCATACCAGATATGTCTGAGTGAACCAACTATATTATATCAGAGGTCTTGCTTTGGCTTGAGGGGAATGGTCCCCTTTTGAGCTTTCCTTCGACACGTCTCGAACATACACCTTCTTTCTCTACTCGGAATTCGGGCATCCCTGTCACCCTTTGTCTTACATTGGGTAGAGCTTTATAATGAAGGTGGGCAAACCTCCGATGCCAAAGTTCAGACTGAAGAGATGTGTCACAAGACATGACACCTAGCGGACTTCCACCGACCTGATATAATGAATCAACTCGAAACCCAAGAGTAAAGGCATCTTTAACATTGTTTTTCCATACACGTACCTTGCCATTGTTGAAGGTCACCTTGTAGCCTTTGTCTTCCATTGCCGAGATGGACACTAGGTTCCTTTTGAGGTCAGGAACATATAATACATCCTGGAATCTCTAGCCTTCTTGAATGGAGGCCACCAAGCGCTTGTCGATAGAATCCCGGATGATCTTCTCTGTTTTGACTTCACCAGTTTTCCATTTGTTCCTGGCAAAAGCAGGTGCATTTGATGGAGGCTCAACAATATTGCCTCTCACATGGTCCAACACTCCTTGATCTTCTAAGGTTAGATCGAGAAACATCTTCCATCCATGATAGTCAGACTTCTCATGGAGCTTGTCTTCGTCGAGGAAGAGTGATGAGGACCCCATAGTTTTGTTAGGATAGCCTTGTCAATCTTCTCTTCAGTGATTGCTCTTGCTCTTGCTCGAGCTTTGTCTTCACCGCAGCTCTAATACCATGTTAAATTATGGTATGTTCTATGTTTAGAGCAGTTTACTTATCTTTCTTATTATTATCCACAGATTAGCAATCACATGTACATAAGTAAAGTGTAGATAGAACATTAAACGATCAACAGAAAACAAGCCAAGACAAGAGACACAAGATGTGGCGGCTAGCCAGGGACAAACCCCAATATGGGGAAACCCTTTGATCAAATCTTCTTTTATCTTCAATAATTCAGCAGAGAGAAATAGTACAAAAGTCTGATTTATATCAGCAGCAGCAAAACCTAGAGCAGCGGCATCAACATCACCGACATCACTATCATCAGCATCACCGGCATCAGCATCATTGGCATCACCGGCATCATCGGCATCACCAGCATCAGCATCATCAACATCATTGGCATCACCAGCATCGACATCATCGACATCACCCGGATTTCCAAGGAGAGTCAACTTCACCTACTACGTAGTTCTGAGAGAGAGTCTGATGGTCAATGCTAGTCAAACTTCTGATCTGTAGTTGCAGCCCTAAATTCTACGTCCTTCCTTCCACACGTGTGAAAAGAGAGTCCCTTTTTGCACAGTAGGAGAAGAGCCTCTTTTCTGCGCAGGAGAGAGAAAGAGAGATGTGATGAGATGTGTGTGTCCAAATGAGGAAAAGACCTTCTGTATTTATATACAAATGTTGATGATGAATAGATGTGTTTGTTGGGCTTATGAGCCTACATGAGTTGCTGGTCGGCTTGATAATTATTCCATAATCAAAATAAATTCATATCTCCATAAATACTTATTGGAATCGGATGATCTTTAGATCAATCTTACACCTCTCAACGAGAGGAATCTAGGAAAAATATTATCAGCCATGAATAAGGTGACCCACATGGAGTTTGGCCCTAGTTTCCAATTTTAACTATCCTTAAGTGCTTAACTTGTTTTAAAATTGTCTTTTAGTTATTCTTAAATACCATTGTCATAAAGAGTAATCATAACTTAAGTACTTAAACACTTAAACAATCTTAACTCAAGTGTCTTTACTCATAATCATTGCATAAGCATTCTAGTCTTAGTTTTGCACTTAATAACTTACCTACAAACATAAGCTTGGTTGATAAGCTCCTAAGACAACTCTCTCTCATCTAGCTTGAGGGATCAGCGCTTCTTAGTGGTTAAAATAGTGACCTTGCAGTCGTCAGAGCCATGATATTTGCAGCGCCGGAGGAACTAGGTAGTTGGAACACGGGGGGAGGTATCGTTAATCAGGCCACTACCTGCTTCCTGTTGGCTTCCATCTCACAATGTACTCTAAAGATTGTTTCTCAAAAATTTAAAGGAAAGGTTCAACTTAGATTAGGCATTTAATCTAAAATTAACCAAGATCCTTGCATCACACCTAGTTCTTAGGAGTTCCATCTTCATATAGGTTAGTTCATCATACAAGCGGCAATTGTCCATCCGGTTACTTGCCTATAATTTTTAATAAGCAAGAAGTTTTGACTCCATCAGGCACTAGTCTCAATATCAAATCTAATCAAATCCTTAATTGTTAAAATTGGCAACTAGGGCCAAACTACGTGTGGGTCATCTTATTTATGGCAGCTGATATTTTTATTGGATCCCTCTCATCAAGAGGTGTAGGATTGATCTAAAGATCATCCGATTCCAATAAGTATTTATGAAGTTATGAATTTATTTATGTTATAAAATAAATTGTCAAGTTGGCCAGCAACTTGAGTAGGCTCAAAAGCCCAACAGACGTGTCTATTCATCATCTACGTTTTCAGTATAAATAAGTGAGGACTTGAATTCATTTGGATATACATTCTTGATGTGATCTCCTCCTCTCCACGTCTTGGGTTTTTGGAGAAGGAGAGACACAAAAAGAATATGCTAGCTTAGCTGCAGATCATGCCCAAATCCAACACAATCATGCAGACATCTATACACAGTCAAAGTGATGCTCTAACTCCTTGCTAAGGAGAGGCCTAATACGCTAGTCATTGAGAGACTAATACGCAGTTCATAGAAACACTTATGCACAGATCATGGAGACACACTTATATGTTGTTCATGGTTATGTTGTTCATGGTGACATTTACACAGTCAACGTGATGCCCTAATTATATATAGGGCAGAGATCCTTACAGGCAGTTAGACTTTATATGGACGCAGCATAATCTATGTATCGGGTCAATACATGAATCCGCAATCAATGCACGTAGCCACAGTCATGGTGATAAAACCGCATTAGAGGGTAGCTGCATCAAAGGTGAAGTAAAGTCGCAGTCAATATGTAGTCGTAGTGATAACAAGCACGGAAGAGCCACTGAGCCGCAGGCATAGAAGCATGGTGCATGTAAGATCTGCAGGCATACAGTTAGCCGCAGTTATGAAACCAATGCTCACACAGTAACACAACTACGAAGAGGAGCCACAGTTATATATGGAGCATCTCCACATGAAGCTGAGCTGCAAGCAAGGGTTTGACTGCACCTCGCTATAGGAACAGTCATCAACTCGGGTGACTGTAGCCTCATGTATCTCGATCCTCTCACAATAGTCCATATGCAATCACAGTGAGGAGAACTCAGATTATACTGGAAGGCTGTGTACAAGGAGAAGTAGTGACGAGGGTTTCAAGCAATGTTATGTTGTATTGAAACCTCGGTGGCTATACCTCTAGCTGCCATATCATAACAAACAACAGTGATAAAACTATTCTCTCTACTGAATGAAGATTATGCTAAAAGTCAGTCCTGGCATAACGAAATAGATTTTGATGATGGTCAAGAGATCCTTGCTATAAAAAGACTCAGTCCTGACATAATAAAAATGATAAGGATAAACAATTATGGTGTATAATCCTCTCATCAAAGTAGTGATGTATGACGATGAATGAATCAATGGGCATGATAAATAATAAGCAACATGATGATGAGAGCAGGGGCAACTCCGTCATCAAGGTTCAACAAATGTGACAGTGCAGCATAGTGTCACACGGTTATGTGCAGCGAATGGATGAAAGGCAGCATTATGATAGGTGAAGGAGTCACCTTAGAGAATCAGTTGAAGCAATATGTCTTCAACTGATCTCATGCGATATCAAAAGTCAAAATATTGACTTCTATTGCAAATGTACTATCTCTCACACTTTCTCTGCTGAACTTTGAAGAACATAAAAGAAGAATTGATCAAGGGTTTCCCCACATTAGGGTTTGTCCCTGGCTACTGCTACATCTTGTGTCCTCTTGTCTTGGCTTGTCTTCTGTGATTTATATTTATGTTCTATCTGCAGTTTACTTTAATGCTAATGTGATTGCTAATTAGGAAAAGATATTGAGCTAACTATGAAAATTTAAATAAATTGCTCTAGCATAGAACATACCAAAAATTAACATTAATCTTGCTAAATTCTACCAAGTAGCTAGGCCACTCAACTGTGTCTCCCAAACAAGTTGGTTCCCAACTTGTTTTCCTCCATCTCATTTCCATAGGGACTACCCCCCATAGTCTATTGTTGGGAGACAGCTAGAACGGAATCGGCGGGGATCAGAGTGACAGCCCCCGCCGTGAGCAGTTGTCGCAGTGCCTGTACAATCTAAGCAACAACAGGCCTTAGAAGAGTTGTAGCCAACAAATGTTCCTCTCATGCCTAATGGATCCAACTTATTTCTTTTGTCCTTCAGTATATGAATATATACAAGACAACCAAAGATTCAGAGATGATCTACAGTTGGTTTCTTCCCAGTGAATACTTCTTCGCAAGTTCTATTATCGAGTGACCTGTGGGGACTTCGATTTTGAATATATACAGTTGTCTTTGTGACTTCTCCCCACAAAAATTTCGGTAGATCTTGATCATGCAATAGTGCTTTTACACTTTCTTCAATGGATTGGTTCTTTCGCTCTGCAACTCCATTTTGTTCTGAATTATATGGGACTATCAGCTCCCTCTTAATCCCAAACTCCTTATAAAAAGATATAATTTCCTTCGATGTATACTCTCCTCCATTATCAGATCTTAGTGTCTTGATTTTCCTTTTTGTAAAGTTCTCAAATTCAACTTTGAATTCTTGAAATTTTGTAAATACTTCATCCTTGGATTTCATCAAGTAAACCCAAGTTTTCCTTGAATGGTCATCTATAAATGTTACATAATAAATGACCTCCAAGTGATTTAGGAGTCATCGAACCACAGACATCGGAATGAATAAGATCCAAGATTACTTTTGACCGTGAAGCACTGCTTCCAAATGGTCTCTTGGTATTCTTGCCCAATGCACATCCTTTGCATACTCCTTCATGATTTTCTTTCAATTCAGAGATTCCTTCTACTATAGAACATAGAGTTGGAAGGATTTTGAAATGAAGAGGGCCAAATATTCTATGCTAGAGTTCACATGGGCTGATTTCAATGTGAACAAAAGCTTGTGCAAGAGGAGATATAAACCTTAAAGTCTTCTTTCACGAATGCCAATTACTATAGCATTCTCTATGCTTGAGTTCTTACTCCATACTACAACTCTTCCATCAATGAAAGCTACTCTATCACCCTTATCTTCTAAACTTGAAATAGAAAGTAAGTTCTTATGCAAACCTGGAACAAATAGGATGTTGTTGAGATGAATGTTTCTTCCATTTTCTAGCTCTACACAGGTAGATCCAATTCCGCTTACAGGATAGCTTTTATTATCTCCAAGTTCCACTGAGTAAGACTATTTTCCGTTCGATAATGTATTCAGTTGTTTGTGATGACCAATCATGTGTCTAGATGCACCACTATCGATTACCCAAATGTTCCTGTCTTGGAATGTGCCAGTGAGTGTTGAGAAGAGTCCTTCATCCCTTATCTTGGTTACTTCCTTCTTTGTAGTGGATAGAAGATTCCATGCTTACTTGATGCCTTTCTTGAGATGGCTTGCTACCTTTGAACACTTCTTGAAGAGCTTCCCCAATGCAGTAGAGATCTTCATAATACCCTTAGTCAACCTTAGCTCTAATTCCATGTTGAGAAATCTATAGGGAAATGATTATAGCTACTTGTGATGTCTTTGTGAAAATTTGAGAATCCCACCCAAATCTACTACTACATCAATTGATTAAATTTCTCCTATTTGTTAATTACTGAAACAAATTATTTACTGCTTCCTACAACAAATATCGAAGCTAATACAACTGCAACCTTCACTTAATTAATTAACTTTCCCAAAACAAGAACAGAACAATAGAGAAAGATACACATAAGTGACAGTATTTTTTGGACAAATGTACCCGGAAAAACCCAATCCAGGAGAACCGGTACAACAGATCTCAGGGTTTTTATTATTATGCAGAGGTATTATGAATACAACTCTGGATGCCCTCTCGGCAATCCAGTTACAGAGAAAATCACTTGGCAAGAAAGACTGGTGAGATTACCTCACTCAACACTGTTGATCCGACAGCTGAACTGCGAGTTCCCCGGCTACTTCTATGCTGCCCCTCCGTGGGCCGTGTGTCAACCTCTAAGTCACTATGTCAACCAAACTGAGAATCAATTTGCCTTCAAGAGCCTTTTCTAGCCCTCCTAGCTCATAAACGTCAGCTCCTTCAACAAATTTGGACCTCTACGCTGGAAGTTGCTTCCCTGCTCTCCATGGGGCCTGCGTGAGCCCTTCGTGGCTCTGCGTCACCCTCTCTGCCCTCTACGCTGCCTCCTCTGTGTGTCTTTCTGCCTCTCTGTTGAGTGTTCTTGGCTCTAGAGAAGATCCTCCAGCCAAAACTCTTCCTGCCCCTCTGTACAACAGTTCACTATCAAAATTCTCCCAGTAGTTTCTCTGCTTCAAAAAATCGAATTTCTGAACTCTCTGTGTGTTTTTCCAAGTGACCCTCAAGCCTCCTTAAATAATCTCATCGTTGACATTCAGCGGCCCAGATTAGAAGCTAACCAATGGCTAAGATCATTTCTGCTTGATCCTCGTCTTCTTCTAGAAGTTCCACCCACAGTTTATATTAATACCCTTTAATTATTTTATTTTCCTAAGTTTAGACTTAGAGTCCCATTAAAAATAATTATTTATTTTAATAAAAGTGTTTCTGGGTGGAATTTCCCAAAACACTTCTTGGGTTCTTTGGAATACATGTGCCTAAGCCTCCCTGCAAAATTTGAGACTTAGAGCACATTCGATGCTACCAGAAATCAACACTCCCTCTTAGCGAGGAATGTGCTCTAGTGATGTCTTCAATCTAAAGCATCACACTAACTTCATAACATCGTCCTCTGCGTTGTTGATGTCTGACAAACTGTCCATCAACTGTTGCGCAAATGTTGCATTTGTACTGCTGCTGACCCTGCCAGTGTCAACACTACATCTGTACTGCAACTCCCTCTGAAATTTTGCATCCGTGTCGCTGTTGGCACTGCCACTACACTACAAATTGTTGTTGCTACTCCATCAGCAACGGAAAAACTTCCCAAATCACTGAACTAACTGTGTTCAGTATAATACCATGTGAATGTTGGAGTCTGACTACTACTAGTCTCTGCGCTGACCCTCTAACTCTACTGCACTGCTGCTGACTACTGCTCTGTGCCATCTGTACTGCTACCAACTCTGCTCTGCACTGCTCAGTCTCTGGCGCTCCTAGCCACTGCAACTGTCTCCCTGACACTCCTTGGCACCATCTGACACTAGTCCATCTTGCTACTTCTGATCTAGGCTCCTGTAGCAAGGAATTGATCCCATAGGTGGGTTCCTCAAGGATCTTGCCCATCTGTAGTTCTTTCGAACTACAGCTCTAAATCACCCCACCTCCCACTTGGAGGTATCTCAGCTGTCATGGAAAAATCCTCCTCCTCGATCTTCGCGAGCGCACCCTTTGGATCGTGCTTCTCATCTTTGTCCTTCTTCCTGACAAGACATTGTATAGCATAGTGACCCGCCCCATTGCAAAGATCTTTTGATTTTGAATCAATTGCAACTTGAATGGGCAAAAATGGACTTAGGATGCAAAAGTTATCACCAAAAGAATATGCCTTTTGTTCTTTGGAAAAAGAGGTAAAATCCCCTAAAATGGGCAAAAAAACCCTTATAAAGGGAAATCGCATCGGAGGAGGGCCAAAGGCGGACTTAAGTGGAGAGCGAAGCCACCCCGATTATCGATCCCCGACATATCGAGTTGGAGGTAGGTCTGCGCATATAACCTAAGGTAAGGACCCCCCGGGCCGATGCGATGTGCCAATCGCCGAAATCGACAGATTGGCATCGGCGATGGCATGGGACTTAAGGCGGAACCCCGGGCTGAGCAACATTGCGATCGCCAAAATCAGCAGATCAGGAGATCGGTCGTCCCCGATACACAGGGCCGATGCGATGAGCGATGTCGATAAAAAGGTCAGACCCGATAAGTATTCAAAGCCCAATTGTATAAAATTTTAAGTCCGGGAATTCAGATTTTCACGTATTTCCCGTGTATTTGGGATTTTACCTAAAACACATATGCGAAGCCATAAGCGATGAATCCAGACCCGAAAGGGTTTATAAATGCAAATGTATATTGTTTGAAGTCCACCATAAAGCCATTCAACGGTATCAGTGTTTTAATGTATTCTTACAAATACAAAGGAAAACACCTGAAAGCGATAAAACCGGACCGAAAGGGGAATTTAGGCATGATCTATATAATGAGTTCCGTAAAGGCGGATTTCGGGCGGGCCTCAAGCGGTAAATGGTTTTGGGCTAGCTCCGCCCAATTGCACACAATGAATGACGCATGGCTTGGCAGAGGAACAGGGAAACCGCCTTTTTGGGCTGGTAACCCCCATATTCCTAAGCCGCCCAAAAATGCATGGTGACCATTGGATCAGAGATCCCGTAGATCGACGATGGAGAGCACGATAGCAGCCAAAGGCGAACCCGATGTGATATTAGGGTGGATGCGATATAATTTGAAGTTTGATAGACTGCATTTTGGTGGATTTTCCCGTGTTTTACAGTGTTTCTCGGTGTAAACAGGGAACGATTGTTTCTAGGGATTTCAAGCGTCGATGGTTCCTTCCGTTACAGAACAGGTGGCCACCATCCCTGAAGGCATTTAGCAATGATTGCTAACGCTCAAAGGGGAATTTGAGTGGACAAAGGCCGAGAGCCAGAGAGCCCAGAAGAGGAAATGAACGGACAGCGCCGATTGGCTTAAAGCCACAGAATGACAGAAAAAGAAAAATATCTAGGCAGTGCTGAGACAGGAGCACAGAAAGCTAAGCTAAAGCAGGAAGCAGAGGTAAAGAGAGACAAAGCCAAGAGCCAGAGCCGAGAGGCAAAGCCAAAGCCAAGAGCCAAAAGAGTCTAGAGCTTCAAGAGCCAGGGATAAAATGGTGTCTAAACCCATTGTTTCTGTGTAAAACAGTGGAGTTGACCCAAGAGCTTGTAAAAGGACTTTACAGACTTCCGCATTGGTTAATCATAAAGACTTGGGAATATTTAAAGTTTTGGAAGTGTTCTTGAAAATTAGCAAAGAAGCCTAAGTGCCCCATTTTCAAATCAGGTGGTATCAGATCCTGAGATTGATTAACCCCACCTTCAAAGAAGGTTATATCAGAATGCTTGATTGACAAGAGCAAAGATTGCTTGTCTGAAAGATGTTTGGGCAGTCAAGGATTGATTGTTTGATTCATAGGATGCTTATTTGCAGACTGACTATTGTTTGAGTTTGCAGAGGTGAAGGGAAAGCTATTGATAGCTCAGTCCAAGAAGGACAAGAAGGAAGAAGGGCTGAAGGCATTCTTCTATCCCAAAGGACCTCAAGGCAGTCCTTAAAGCACAAAAGTTTTGTTGCAAAAGGTTGCTTAAATAACCTCTTTATTAATCTTGTTTGAAGTTCTTTTGTTCATTGGTATAATGACAACTTCTACAAGTGAATCCTCAAAATCCTCCTTCATCACAAGACTCTATGAAGGAGACTTGAAGCAAGACTTGTCCATCATGATGGACAAGGTGGGAGAAATGTATGAGGATGGAAGGAAGAGTAGCATACTTAGAGAGCAGTTGAATTCCATGAAGGAAGAGAAGCAGTTGCTTTCTGACAGACCACAGGAAATGGAGAGGTAACTTCATATTGCAAATATGAACCTGAAGAGGATGCACGAGTTGGAGTCATAGCTCTTTGTTGCCAAAGAAGCCTTAGTCAAGTATCAGCTTGAAGAAGAGGTAAATCATTCCAGTTTGTCTTTAAATTCCTCTAAGAATGCTTAACTTGGTTCTTTTGAAAAACATACTAGAGGCATAGGTTCCAAGCTAATGTCCAAGATGGGCTATGAAAGAAAGGGCTAGGGAAAGCATGCACAAGGTATTGTTCAACCAATAATAGTTGAGGAAAGGCCTAAGTATTTGAGTCTTGGCTATGGACAGTCTCATGGAAAGAGTTCCAAAGCTACCATGAAAGCCATTGAAACAGTCCCAAGAAGGAGTTTCATTTCATGTCCTCTACCTCAGAAGTGTGAAGATTGTATTCAGGAGGAATGCAATGGCTTGAAACATCATTTGCAGGATGCAGGTGTTCAGAAGCACACACTTGAACCAGAGAGTTGGGCAGACTCTAACAGCCTTGAAGAGATTGATGGGGTTCCAAAGGGAGCCACTTCTTCATTTGTTTCACCTCCTCATGAAGGCAATAAAGGTGAAAGAGAGGTATAAATCTGGTTCTAATCATCTTCCTTTTGATTTTGCAAAGCATGATAAAATTCCACATAAGCATGGGAAAAGAATTGCATGTTCCTTTTGTGGTTTGGATAACCATCATGTTTCTAGATGTTGGAAGAGAATGTCCAAATTCAAGAAACTTTTGAAGAAAAAGAAGCAAAAAGCTAAAGGTCCATTGGACAAGGCAAATCATCCTGTCAAGAAGATGCACATGTGTTGCACTCACTGCCATAAGCAGGGGCATCTTGTTGAAAGATGTTGGACTCTGAATCCAGCAATGCTTCCACAAAAGCTGAAGAAAGTGGAGAGAGAAGATGGCAGAAATGGAAAGGAAGATTCCATGACTAATGTGTCTCGGGATGATTCACATGTTGATGCTGATGTGCAAACAAAGGTAGTACCTTTGAACTGGATTGGTAAGAAATGGTAGAGTTTTTTTCCAATTAAGGATTGCATGTCTACTTATGCATCTATTTGCATTTCTTTGTTAATGAGATGCAAGTTGCAGGTTCTTCCCAAGAAGGTGAATGGAAAAGTTGGGTAGGAGACTCACTTTATTGCTGCAACATTATATTTCATTTCAGCTTTGAAAGTATAGTGTATTTAAGTGAAAGTTGAAAGATGAAATGCATGCATGAGCATGATGTGCATGGACACAGGGATGTTGTTTCCTTGTTTCGAACATGTATATGTAATTAACTTGTAGGGTTGATTGCTTTGACATGCATGTGATGCAATATTGACTTGGGAGAAGTTAACTTGGTCTCCAAGATGGAGATAATAATGAAGTGTTTCATCTTTTGAAATGAGTCCTAATGGTCTTTTTCTACATACTTGACTTGAAGAGTCATTTGTTTAAAGGCATGTTTTGTGGGCTTGTTATCTAGTCCATCATTTGTATGCAGATGTAAGACATGGAGGTGTTCACAAGCTATGGAATCTGTTTCTTTTGTTGAAGCAGAGGTTTAGGCCATCCAGTTGTTGTCTATATTTCTGTCGTTGTTAACAGTTGTTGTTGATAGCTTGTCAAACAAATACAAATGAAAGTTTTGTGGAGTAGATGAATTTCACATTTGTTTGAGCCACCTTGGATCAATGATCAAGGCAAAGAAGTTCAAACCACCTTCTATGGCTATTTCAGCAGAAGTTCTGCAGGAAGGCAAGGAGGAAGACAGTTCTTCCCAGGAAGACCAACCCATCCAGGAAGGGAAGTGGTCAGAGACTTTGGTTCAGAGGCACTATGCAAGGCAAGTGTGTGGAGGCGAAAGAAAAGGGTGTTGTTACTCTCATTTACTGTTTAGATCAGTATATCAGTCTTTTGGAGACCAAAAGTTCTTTTAGTGGGAAGGCGTGATCCAAAATGGATTTTGGATAGACTCCTAAGTCTAAGTGTTCCTCACAGAAGAAAATGAAATTCCAAGGAAGTTCCTCGAAAGAGCCCCATTGTACAGATCTTTTCATTCTGAATCCATTGCAACTTGAATGGGCAAAAATGGACTTAGGATGCAGAAGTTATCACCAAAAGAAGATGCCTTTTGTTCTTTGGAAAAAGAGGCAAAATCCCCTAAAATGGGTAAAAAAACCCTTATAAAGGGAAATCGCATCAGAGGAGGGCCAAAGGCGGACTTAAGCGGAGAGCGAAGCCACCCCGATTGCCGATCCCCGACATATCGGGTCGGAGGCAGGCCTGCGCATATAACATAAGGTAAGGACCCCCTGGGCAAATACGATATGCCAATCGCCGAAATCGGCAAATCGATGTCGGCGATGGCATGGGACTTAAGGTGGGACCCTGGGCCAAGCGACATTATGATCGCCGAAATCGGCAGATAGGGAGATCGGCCGTCCCCGATACACTGGGCCAATGCGATGAGCGATGCCCATAAAAAGTCTGAACCCGATAAGTTTTCAAAACCCGATTGTATAAAATTTCAGGTACGGGAATTCGGATTTTCACGTATTTCCCGTGTATTTGGGATTTTACCCAAAACACATATGTGATGTAATAAGCGATGAATTTGGACCCGAAAGGGTTTATAAATGCAAATGTTTATTGTTTGAAGTCTGCCATAAAGCCATTCGACAGTGTTTCAGTGTTTTAATGTTTTCTTACAAATACAAAGGAAAATGCCCGAAAGCGATAAAACCGGACCCGAAGGGGAATTTAGGCGCGATCTATATAATTTGAGTTCCGCAAAGGCAGATTTCAGGCGGGCCTCAAGTGGTAAATGGTTTTGGGCTGGCTCCGCCCGATCCCACACAAGGAACGACGCGTGTCTTGGTGGAGGAACAAGGAAACTGCCTTTTCGGGTGGGTAACCCCTGTACTACTAAGCCGCCTGAAAATGCATGGTGACTGTAGGATCAGAGATCCCGTAGATCGACGGTGGAGAGTGCGATAGCGGCCAAAGGCGGACTCGGTGCAATATTAGGGTGGATGCGATATAATTTGAAGTCCGATAGATTGCGTTTTGGCAACTTTTCCCGTGTTTTACAGTGTTTCTCGGTGTAAACAAGGAACGACTGTTTCTGGAGATTTCAAGCACCGCTGGTTCCATCCGTTACAGAACAGGTGGCAACCATCCCTGAAGGCATTTAGCAATGATTGCTAACGCTCAGAGGGGGATTTAAGCAAACAGAGGCCGAGAGCCAGAGAGCCCAGAAGAGGAAACGAACAGACAGTGCCGATTGGCTTAAAGCCACAAAATGACAGAAAAAGAAAAATATCTTGGTAGTGCTAAGACAGGAGCATAGAAAGCTAGCCAAAGCAAGAAGCAGAGGCAAAAAGAGACAGAGCCAAGAGCCAGAGCCAAGAGCCAGAGCCAGAGCCGAGAGCTTCAAGAGCCAAGGATAAAATGGTTTCTAAACCCATTGTTTCTGTGTAAAATAGTGGAGTTGATCCAAGAGCTTGTAAAAGGACTTTTCCATAATCCTAGAGAGCCTAGTCGAGTTTACTAGAGCTCATGGAGACGTAGCCCAAGAGTTTTGGGTGAACTCCTAATTAAATTGTTGTCTTATGTGTGTTGTTTTATTGCTACATTATATCTGCTACTTTAGTTGTCGTTATATCAGTTAAAGCAAATAGACTTAAAAACACATAAACAGTCAACAATAAACATAAGCATACACCTTATTTCAAGCACATATTTAATTCCGCATTGGTTAATCATAAAGACTTGGGAATATTTAAAGCTTTGGAAGTGGGAGAGGTTCTTGAAAATTAGCAAAGAAGCCTAAGTGCCCCATTTTCAGATCAGGTAGTATGGAGAGGTTCTTGAAAATTAGCAAAGAAGCCCAAGTGCCCCATTTTCAGATCACTCACCACACCTGAAGCACTTTATCTTCGAGACGTCCTTCTTCCACCTCCGCTGCTCCTGCTACCCCTTAGATGCAAGGGCTGCATTCTCCTCCTCCTCCTTGGGCTTCAACCCACTTCTACTACTTCCGTCAAGTTTACACTTGACCAAGTCTCTCCTCAACTCCTCTTGCTTGAGAGTTGCCCATCATCTCATCCCAATTCGGCAAAGTCGCCCTACCCAGAATACTCTGGACAAAGACTTGCCACTCATCTGACACAGAATTGAAAGCCAATCTAACCAACTCTGAGTCATGAGGTGTAGACCCCACAGCAGATAACTCATCAGAGGTCTCCTGAAGCTTCGTGAGGAATGGATCGACACGCTCCCCTTTATGCATCTAAGCAGATCTCAGTGTCTGCTCAAGGTACATCTTTCGCTACTCAGAAAATCCCTGATATAGAGTAGACAACGCATCCCACATCTCCTTAGCAGTCCCTCTACTAGTGATGTGACAAAAAACATGATCCTTCACCTCGTCGAGGATCATTCTTTTTGCCTTCACCATCTCGTCCTTGTATTTCTTCAACGAATTTGCGTCTACAGGCATAGCCACCACGTTGTCAACATATATCTTGAGAGCATGCTCATCTAGAAGGAATGGCATTCTAGCCTTCCAAATGACATAGTTGGATATTCCGTCCAACCTATCTTGATCTCTTAAGCCAGGGGCCGCCATGTCTGCCACAATAACTGTCAAATGACCTCCTCTCTCCTCTACGCAGTAATAGACTCGCCTATGCACTCCCTACTGAAATTTGTAGATCTTCCCCTCTCCGATGCTACTCAACAAGCGATAATTAAGACTCCTTGGTTGGAAGTCCTCTGAGGAAGAAATTCCCTCAACCATGCTTCTTCCTTCTCTTCTAACGTCTTTCTGCCCAGCAAAACGGTCTGCAGAAAAGACTGCGTCCCACCAACTTCTCCTCACGCTGAGGCTTCAGCGTTGCTCCCTCTGCCACGGCAAGATCTCGATCTGGTAGCCCTTCTCTCTGTTGACTCACTCAGAGAGAGACTGCCTCAAAATTCAGCCCTCCGGCTAGGACTACGCAAATCCTTTGGGGTTTCGAACTGCTGCCTCCTGCAGCTTTTTCAATCTCTCTCTTCCGCTTAGCGTTGGGTTCTCTAGCATTGTTCTTCTTGCTTCACCTGCACTGCTCTGATACCATGTGAAAATTCGAGAATCCCACCCGAATCTACTACTGCAGCAACTAATCAAACTTCTCCTATTTGTTAATTACTTACACAAATTATTTATTGCTTCCTACAGCAAATATCGAAGCTAATACAACTGCAATCTTCACTTAATTAATTAATTTTCCCAAAACAAGAACAGGAAATAGAGAAAGATACACATAAGTGACAATATTTTTTGGACAACTGTCCCCGGAAAAACCCAATGCAGGAAAACCGATGCAGCAGATCTGAGGGTTTTTATTATTATGCAAAAGTATTCTGAATACAACTCTGGATGCCCTAACGGCAATCCAGTTACAGAGAAAATCACTTGGCAAGAAAGATTGGTGAGATTACCTCACTCAACATAGTTGAACTGGCAGCTGAACTACGAGTTCCCCGACTACTTCTATGCTGCCCTTACGTGGGCCCTGAGTCAGCGTCTAAGTCACTGCGTCAGCCCAACTGAGAATCGATCTGCCTTCAGGAGCGTTTTCCAGCCCTCTCGGCTCAGAAACGTCAGCTCCTTCAACAAATTTGGACCTTTGCACTGCAAGCTGTTGTGCTGCTCTACGTGGGGCCTGCGTGAGCCCTTCCTGGCTCTGCGTCACCCTCTCTGCCCTCTGCACTGCCTCCTCTGTGTGTCTTTCTGCCTCTCTGCTAAGTATTCTTGGCTCCAGAGAAGATCCTCTAGCCAAAACTATGTCTACCCCTCTCTGCAATAGCTCACGATTGAAATTCTCCCGATAGTTGCTCTGCTTCAGAAAATCGAACTTCTGAACTCTCTGTGTGTTTTTCCAAGTGACCCTCAAGCCTCCTTAAATAATCTCCTCGTTACCATTCAACGGCCTAGATCAGAAACTAATCAATGGCTAAGATCATTTCTACTTGATCCTCGTCTTCTTCAAAAGTTACACCCATAGTTTATATTAATACCCAGTTTAGACTTAGGGTCCTATCGAAAATAATTAATTATTTTAATAAATAGCTTTTGGGTGGAATTTCCTGAAACGCTTTCTGGGTTCTTTGGAATACATGTGCCTAAGCCTCCTTGCAGAATTTAAGACTTAGAGCACATCTGATGCTATCAAAAATCAACAGTCTTTTTACTTATCAGCTTTGTTACTTATTATTATATGTGTGTATCATCAAACAACTACAAAAAACAAGAAGAACAAGAACACGGAATATAGGCTGCAAACCAGGGCCAAAACCTCTCCACCTGAGAGGAAAACTCGCAAATCTCCTCTTCCTTATAGATTCTTCAATTGGCGAATTCCAAGACCTTAAGACTAACTTTAGAACCCTCCAAGACCAAGACCAAACTCTCTGGATGATGTGCTAACCTTGATCTAGTCAAACCTAGTCAAATCTCTTCCAGTAACACTTCTTCGACCTCGAGAAATTCAACCTCCATTGCAGATTTGAAATTTTGGCCCCCCAGCAGTTGTTGTTGCCACACATGTGAGCTTTGATCTGCCTTCTGAGCCTTCCTTTGACCTTTGCTTGCCTTTCCCTCACTTTTGGAGCTTGAGGATGACCCTTGGTCACCTTCACTTGAGCTACTTGCCTTTTTTCCTCCAAGATCGAACTTGTAGATAGAAATCCTAGATCTATTGCAGAAACCCTAGTTCTCCTTAGCACGTGTGAGAAAAAAATAACCCAAACAAAGATCTTCTTCGTCCTCTTCCTTCTTTGTTGCCTTCTTCTTCCTTCTTCTTCACTAGAATGAGAGATGAATGAATGTGTCTCAAGGAGGACAAGTTCCCTCTTATATATAGGCTCTTCAAGGTGGACGTGGCTCTTTCGTTTAGGCCGACTTGGTCTTGGAGGGTATCTTGACACTTTTTAAGACAAAAATCATTTTCTTTACAAGTTACATTGTGCCCGATGTGGTCTTCAACTTATGACAATAACTCTTTTGACTTCTTGACTTAGGACAAACCCTAGAAGCACTCAATGGGTGCTTGACCTATAAAATAAAAGACCTTGAGCATGAAACCCATGCTCCAAAAATAATAATAGTAGTTTTCTTTCATTTTACACTTTATAAGAATCAAAAGTACATTTCATCTTTTTGTGAAGACTGAACCTAGTTACACATTTTTCAACATTCTTGTAGTTAAAAGATTGCCTCTTGATTTTCATTAATAAGTACTTATTGTCATAATTAAAGGATAATCGTAAGTAAATTACTTAAACATTAAACAAATTTAACCCAAGAATCACTCATAAACCTTGCACAAACATTCTAAGTCTAGTTGCATTAATAACTTGCCTCCAAGCATAAGCATGGTTGATAGACATTTTAGGCCCACCTCTCTCATCTAGCTTAAGGGGCTTAGCAACTCTTTAGTGGTTAACACGGTGACCTTGCAGTCGTCAAAGCCACAGTGTTTGCAAAGACGGAGGCATCAGGTGGTTAGAGACTAACAGAACGTATCATTAATCAAGATATTGCTTGCTTCCTGTTGGCCTCTTTCCCACAACCTACTTTGGAGACTAGCTTCAAAATAGTTAAGAGGAAGGTTATACTTAGAATAAGCATAATTAAAAGTAACCAAAATTCTGGCATCACACCTAGGTCTTAGGATTTGCATAGCATATAAGTTAGTGAACCATCCAAGTAGCGATTGTCCATCTGGTTACTTGGCATCTAATTAATAATAAGCAAGAAGTTGACTCCATAAGCCACTAGTCTCATATTCAAATCAAATCTAATTCTTGAGTCTTGCTAAAGTTAACCAAGTAGCTAGGCCACTCAATCGTATCTCTTAGACTCGTTGGTTGCCAACTTGTCCTCCATCTTCACATTTCCATAAGGACTACCCCCCATAGCCTATTGTTGGGAGACATCTAGAATAGAGAGGTCGGGGATCAGGGTGACATCCCCCCGACCTGAGTCGTTGTCGCAATGCCTGTACAATCTGAGCGACAATAGGTCGCACAGCTAAGAGAAGGGCAGTCGTATAGTAAGAAAATCAAGGGTGAAAGTGGCTTGATTTTTGAGATAAGTAATGACCATTAATTGTTGGAAATTGTATTTGTTGTAAACTCAGAAATATGTTATGAGCTCTTTAATAAAATTTATCTTCTCTACTGGTTTTCCCTTCGGGGTTTTTCCAAGGGCTTTACCCAAAATTCTGTGTCAAATGTGTGGTGTTTACTATTTATTTTCAGCTATTAAAGATCAGATTTAGTCATGTGTATTTCTGCTCATAAAAAGCAAATTGAATGTGTTTAAAATAGACTACATTATCTATAAAGTTTTTATTGGAAATGGAAATCAGAGTATTGGTTAAGTGTTTGATGTAAGTGCTACAAGAGAAAACTAGATTGTAGGTAAAATTTTCTACATTTTCTCCTAGGAGTTACCCACTTTTGGTGGGTAACATGCCTTAAAGAGTAAGGATTTGGACCAAGGTTATAATGGACCCTTGTTCTATTTGTGCCAATCATAGTGAGATGCAAGGACCTTGGCAACCATGTTAAATTGATCAGTAACAGGGCTTTAACACATTAGGGGTGCTAGATTTTGTTGTAACAATGACAATCATGCCTACATAAAAATTAAGTGGTTTTGCACCCTCTATCCCCCACAAGTTTTGTCATATACTTCCACAAAGGTGTTAATGAAGTTTTGCTTCTACCTTCATTGTCACCTTCATCTTCATCTCCATCCAAACTTTTCTTGTATTCATATAATGGGTCACTATGAGTATAACCACTATCCTCTTCTTCCATCTCACGCCTATTCCCCAACAAAAAACAATAACAATCAAATCCATAAGCATAATCCACAACAAGAGGAAGAAGGATGGGAAGAGTAGGAGAAAAGAAAAATACACAAACAAACAACACAAGAATATAAAAGGAAAAAAAACTATAAAGAATGGGCTTTGGGCTTACTTCTTTAGCTCTCTAACTATTTGCAACAATAGAATGTGACTGTTACAACCTTTGTTCTCTCCTCGAAGGTCTCACAAACATGCCTTCTTCAAAAACTAACAAAGATACCAAGCTGTCCACTCCAAACTCAAGCACACAAAAATGAATGTAATGAGGAAAATAGTAAAAGAGAATTGTTTGCGTTTCTCATCTTGTTTACCCTAAACCCTGAACAGACCTAAGGGCCCCCACCTTCAAGACAGGAAAAAAAAGTGCCTTTATCACCATTTCCACATAAGCATGTGGAAGGGGTCATAGAGCATGGCGGGAGAAAGGGGGAGAGGTTCAAGAACGTAGGGAGAATGGGGGAGCACCTGTGAAAGCAAGTGTAATATCCCCATTTTTGTGAGCATCGGAATTTTGGTGATATTAAGTAAAGGGGCAAATATTATTTTGGAGAAAGGTGGTAAGTATTATTTTATTGCGCATTGGCGAAAAATTATTATTTTATTAAAATGGAGGTAAAAGTCACTTACTGGAAAATGGCCCCCACCAATAAAATAATAATTAAAAAAGGCATCTAGAAGCATGGGGAGAAATTATAAAAGGAGGATGGACTCATTTGTTAATCATTTTTTAACTATTACATTTCACCTTTCATCTTCTCTTAGGGTTGTTTAGCACGAGAAGAAAAGTGTTGTTTAGCACCAGGAATTCCAAGCAGAATTCCACCCTCATTTCGGATAACTTCGAGTGTCTCCCTAGTGAGGTAATTTGGGAGTCCAATTTAAGGCTTTCCTTGAGTTTCATTGCAGGAGATTTCCCAGCTATGTGCATTTACCGGGCACGGAAGGAGTTCGTGGCACATCATTTGGAGCAGTTGCAATTCGTTGGAGACTCCAGGATTTGGTTGAGACATTCTTCATAGTTAAGGCCAAAGATTTGGAGCATTTTGCAGGGCAGCGAGTGAGGTCAGAATTTGGGACGAATTTCCCCTCATTTTGATAATGCGAAGAGCTCACTGGCTTAAGTCTGCACAAGAGCAAGAGGTGGCTTCTTTTCGAGGAAATTTGGGTTGGAGAAATGTAGGAATGTACAGGGTAAGTCCCTCAGATAGAACACCAAAGGACACCGCTCACAAACAGTGCACAGATCAATATACCAGTATTCTTGACGTCGTTAAAACCCTCAAAGAGGAAAATAGTGCACGGCCTGAGCCAACACAGCCACTTCAGGCAATTTATTAATAAAAGAAATAAATTTTACATAAGCTTCTCTCATGAACGATCACCCTACAAATGACCCTCCACGCTCTTTAAATAGAGATCATGGACCAATCGGGTGTTAAGCCATGGATCAAGTGTCGGTAATACCGACGAGAGACTGAATCGTTGGATCACTTCATGTCTAGAACATATCGTGACCATCGGATTGTAAATTACAAAAATACATAGTAAAGAAACACATTTTACCTAACTCTACACTAGACCAAGTTATACTTAACTATTTCCTATGTGTTGGGATATCCTAATAAGAAATCAGGGATTTTCCAGAGGGGATCTTTGTGGGACTTTGGGAGGCTTTTAGTGTCATATTTTGGGCATCCCACAACAGTTCCATTCTATGGAGTGTTCTTTGGCCAACTTGGGTAATTCACAATTGTTGGGAGTCACCGAGGGTCGGTGGATTCAACCCAAACCCTTTCTGGCTTTTTGTGGGTTTTATGAGAGGAGGCAAGGATTAATTTTATAGAATTGTCTGAGCACTTCTGAGGGTAGAATTCCTAGTTCCATTAAGCAGTCAGCAGCAGAAATAGTTGGAGGAGGGCACAGTTATCCCAGGACCATTTCCAACACTTGGTTTCGGGCAATATTTCTAGGTTTTGTTGGAGCTGGTGTGGAGAGCCTATATTTAATTTTGTAGAATTTTTGGAGAAGATTTGAGGGCCATAATTTCAGTTCACCTACAACGGCAATGGAAGTAATTCACTGGGTCAGCGCAGAGATTTTTGGTGGAGTCATTCAAGTACTTGGGCATCACAATTCCAACCTGGGCTTTGCCTAGCTTGTTGTAGCAAGCCCAAGTTCCTATTTCCATACTCATTGTACTCCATTCTACTCAAAATAAACAAAATGGCTCAGAGTTTTGGGGCATTTCCTTTTGTGTTTTGATTCCCTATGTATGTGCTCAACTTCCTAGTTCTTGTTATCGTGCATGTTTTTGTTATTCACTTAATATTTCCATTACGAATATTACAATGGTATCAGATCCATGATCTTAGCCAGTTGTGGGGTAGCCATCTAGGTCATCGAAGATTTCAGTATATATGCGCAGTGACAGGTTAAACCATAAACAACCCATGACTCAAGGAAGATTTAGTATGCAAGAATTCTAGGGTGGAATCCACTGGAACGATGAGAGATTGGCCCAGTTGAGGAAGGCGTCGGACCAGATCGATCCTCATCCTTACAGCAAAGACACTAGTGGTGCGCAGGTCGTGGTGGTGCAACCATCTATAATGCGTGGGGAAAGTCGACAAAATCAGGGCATCAGATCTCAAATGGAGTAAACAGGATAAGGAAGTTAGAGGGTGAGATCAGGGGGTGTTTTTGTTAGTGGAGACCTAGCTTTAGATATCAAGAGCCTAACGAGGAGGTTGAGCATGAGGTTGTGGGCACACCAGAGTGTGAGGAGCATGTCGATGTGTCCAGTGTGACATAGGAGTCACCCTTGTTGGAGATTTCTTTGATAGCTTCGGCTGACACCTCGGGGGAGAGAGTAGAACACACACCCATAGGGCCATCCATTGACGAGGTGCCAGGAGACATAGAGCTGTCCACCATTCAGGAGGTATCATCTATTATTGAGGTATCCAATGATGAGGTGTTTAGGGTTGTGTCTGATATTTTAGGTGATAGCAATGCATGTCAAATTGGTGAGGTGCTTGGAGACATATCCACCTTCGATGCGGAGTCGATAGGTACAAGACATCCAGACCTATCACAGAGTTTCAAGATGGTAGCTACCTATTGCTGATTGTTGAGGATGTTATGCATGATGAGCTATCTATGCAGGGGAAATTAGTGGCTCATGTTGAGCTCATGGTGGAGGAGGATGAGCAGCAATCCTTGGAGTCAACCACCAATGAGGAGCACTTAGGTGCATCGGCAATGAGTAGAGTTTTCATGCTTTCAGACGATAGTCCCCTTCAGGCATACATTGATGGGACTTGCAACATTATTGGGCCGCCTCCTCGTGTTGGCAAGAGAAAGTTTGCATTACCTAGGCAGATTACATGGTTTGGCCAGACTAGCAAGATGAGGCGGCACGAGTTGCACAGAGTCCAACATTTGTAGGATGGACGACTTATTCCGTGTATGGTTGTTCGTGCATTCGATCCCTCTCTCGAAGTTGGATGACGAGAGATATACGTCCATGGCCACAGATCAGTAGAGGCTATGGATTTTCAAAGGGGATCGAGGGCGAGACTATGCTAGGAATCAGAATACAGGTGGGATTCTCAATCACATCGTGGAGTCGGTAGGTGATGGTAGTAGAAACATGATGGTCTTGGTGGTTGGGTGCACACACCTTTTCATATCCCCTTCCAAGTTCTTGACAGCACTAGTGACAAGATGGATTGGCAGGGGAGAAGGTAGAGTTCATGAGTTGTCATGGCATGTTGGGCGTACATGGGATTGTAGGACGATTAGCCTACTCTGGCAGGAATTGGTAGGAGGAGGTGGCATCGGTAAGCCACAAGATAGGGTATTGTATGGAGAACATGCTCTCTCACTTGTATATTGGACACAGGAGCTATTGACGATAGGATTAGTAGTGTCATTCACGTTAGCATGTAAGGAGTTAGGCCACTCAGGCCTATCTGGGGAGATGAGGAGATATAGGTCACATTGTGGAGGGCTTACTAGCAGAGTGGTGGATGCATTGGCGCATGCGGGATGGCATATGATACAAGGTGGTACAACTGTAGGCAGGGGTACCCAAGGGTGCACAGAGATATGTCGTAGAGTCCAGTGTTATGCATAGGAATGCGATCTGATGCATACAGACCCAATTTTATACCCTAGCATCCAATGTTGTATAGAGGTATGCAATGATGAGCAGTGGCCTACAGAGGAGCATGGAGATACGTGGTTGTTTGATGTGTTACCCACCATTTTGTGGGTGATATCCCTAGGAGAAAAATATTTCTCCAAGATGGTCCTCGGTCAGCAGCCAATAGCCTCTTGCAGCCACCGGCTAGCTCATTGTGCCATTACTCCACCACCTGAGCCAGCCATGTGGTTCCTCGCCCATCTGCCATGATCGTATGTTTGAAGATGGGCCTCCCGAACCTAAAGGTATGCCTTGTCATTTGGTAATCGAGTATCATAGTTTCCTTATCATGGACACTTCTAGGGATAGATTAATGGGGGGATTCAGCAGAAAGAATGGGTCAGGTCGTTGCCCTTGTACCCTAGACCCCTTCTGGATATTAACCTTCCATTCTAGTCCCATCAAATCTCTTTTACTAACCATTTGGCTTTAGGGATGGTATTTCATGGGAAAGCCCGATTTTGGTTGCATGGTCCCACTCCCTTATCTGCTCATATTACCCCCTTTCCACTCATTATTACCCCGTTCATCATTTCTCCTACCTGTGTCCACATTCCTCCACTAGGTCCACATAGGATTAGCTCGCCCCTTCCCCTTGCCCACACCTTGGGTCAGGCTTGGAATGATGCCTCGGAGGTTGATGCAGCTAAAAAGAAAGATAAAAGCATATTCGACCACATTCAACAGGAAAATGTACCACAAAATGAAAAAGATGGTTAGGACAAACACATTTAGCATGTGGGAAAAAGCCAATACATGAGCTCTACCCCATCATCATGGCCATCACCCTGGTTACTACAAGTTCTATGAGCTTTTTTCATCATATAGGAACCCATGATTGTCCCAACACCTGGTGGGCAATGAACCGCCCTACATTAAAAGGGGCTATTTACTGCTATATCTTATGCATCATGCTCTTACCCCTTGAGCCCCAAGCAGTTAATCAAAGAAACCATAAAAAGGCAAAAGGCATATAAAGGTGGGTGGAAAAATCATGGTCGGGGCACCTCATGTACCACGATTGCTCCCTCCTATACATTATAAACCCAAGTGTGGGCTTCCCTCTTATTACCTACCCTTGTACCCCACCATGTGACCCATGGTTGCCCCTTCTCATCCCCTACTTCATTCACGTATCTATCACATGCCACCACCATTTGAAGGATGTACCTTGAACATATTATACCCTTTAGAAGTAGAAACCACCTAATAGGCTACTTGGTCAACCCCATTTGGAGTTTAGGAGACATTGGCACATCCTGAAGCCCATTATGGAAGGGCAGACCATTATGAAGTCCCCAACTGTAGTCCATGATTGGTAAGCTCATTTACTCGATTTCTCTAATGACTTCTTGTACTGGAAGGCTAGGGGACGCATTGGATCTTATGCAAGATTGCAGAAGATCTCCATCTTGGGTTTGGTCTCCCTATACGGGGTCCTAATCATCCACAGCACTACCTTGGCACATGTAGGGTGTGTGTTGAGAGCCATGGGCTTCCACAGCAGTAGACAACACTCCATGGATCCCCGAGAATGGTCAGAGATGCTCGAGATACTCCCATTGGACGAGGAAGATGAACCTGGTTAATTTTTGCCCAACTGGCCCCACAGATGTCTCATGCACTTGGCCGCTGACCCAGAACTTCTAAGACAATGTGGCAACTCCTACATCATCATCAAAGCCCTTGCAGATGATCTACATGCATCTTCGACTCATTTGGACAACCCATGAGCTTATTGTTGTGCCCCCACATCCATTGGGAGCACCACAGCTTTATTGTTTGGCGAACAAGGGGCCAACCCCTTATCCATCACTTTTGAGGGTCCTACTCTTCATTATGGCACCCATGGACCTCATTAAGCCTCTTAAAGGGCTCTACGACATGCATAGATTATTATTTGACCTCTTGAGAGGCTTATTCTTTCATTTATGAGCTAGTTTGGTGGGTTTGTTACCAAAAATAGATTATTATAACATTATTTTATTTTTGGGGCAACATGATGGTCTCGGTGGTTGGGTGCACACACCTTTTCATATCCCCTTCAGAGTTCCTGACAGCACTAGTGACAAGATGGATTGGCAAGGGAGAAGGTAGAGTTCATGAGTTGTCATGGCATGTTGGGCGTATATGGGATTGTAGGATGATTAGCCTACTCTGGCAGGAATTGGTAGGAGGAGGTGGCATCGGTAGGCCACTAGATAGGGTATTGTATGGAGAACAGGCTCTCTCACTTGTATATCGGACACAAGATCTATTGACGATAGGATTAGTATTGTCATTCACGTTAGCATGTGAGGAGTTAGGCCACTCAGGCCTATCCAGAGAGATGAGGAGATATAGGTCACATCGTGGAGGGCTTACTAGCAGAGTGGTGGATGCGTTGGCACATGTGGGATGCAATATGATACATGGTGATACAACCGTAGGCAAGGGTACCTAAGGGTGCACAAAGATAAGTCGTAGAGTCCAGTGTTATGCAAAGGGATGCGATCTCATACATAGAAACCCAATTTTAGACCCTAGCATCCAATGTTGTAGAGGTATGCAGTGATGAGCAGTGGACTACGGAGGAGCATGGAGATGCGTGGTTGTTTGATGTGTTACCCACCATTTTGTGGGTGATATCCCTAGGAGAAAAAAAAAATCTCCAAGATGGTCCGTGATCGGAAGCTAGTATCCCCTTGCAGCCACCAGCTAGCTCATTGTGCCATTACTCCACCACCTAAGCTAGCCATGTGGTTCCTCGCCGATCTGCCATGATCATATGTTTGAAGGTGGGCCTCCTGAACCTAAAGGTATGCCTTATCATTTGGTAATTGAGTATCGTAATTTGCTTATCATGGACACTTCTGGGGATAGATTAATGGGGGGATTCAGCAGAAAGAATGGGTCAGGTCGTTGCCCTTGTCCCCTAGACCCCTTTTGGATATTAACCTTCCATTCTAGTCCCATCGAATCTCTTTCACTGACCATTTGGCTTTAGGGATGGTATTTCACGGAAAAGCCCAATTTTGGTTGCGTGGTCCTGCACCCTTATCCGCTCATATTACCCCGTTCATCATTTCTCCGGCCTAGGTCCACATTCCACCACTAGGTCCACATAGGGTTAGCTCACCCCTTCCCCTTGCCCACACCTTGGGTTAGGCTTGGAATGATGCCTCGGAGGTTGATGCAGCTAAAAAGAAAGATAAAAGCATATTCGGCCACATTCAACAAGAAAATGTACCACAAAATGAAAAAGATGGTCGGGACAAACACATTTACTACAAGTTCAATGAGCCTCTTTCATCATATAGGAACCCATGATTGTCCCAAACCCTGGTGGGCAATGAACCGCCCTACATTAAAGGGGGCTATTCACTACTATATCTTATGCATCATGCTCTTACCCTTTGAGCCCCAAGCAATTAATCAAAAAAATCATAAAAAGGAAAAAGGCATTTAAAGATGGGTGGAAAAATCAAGGTCGGGGTACCTCATGTACCATGATTGCTTCCTCCTATACATTATAAACCCAAGTGTGGGCTTCCCTCTTATTAGCTACCCTTGTTCCCCACCATGTGACCCATGGTTGCCCCTTCTCATCCCCTACTTCATTCACCTATCTGTCACATGCCACCACCTTTTGAAGGATGTACCTTGAACATGTTATACCCTTTAGAAGTAGAAACCACCTAATAGGATACTTGGTTAACCCCATTTGGAGTTTAGGAGACATTGGTACATCCCAAAGCCCATTATGGAAGGGTAGGCCATTATGAAATCCCCACCTACGGTCCATGATTGGTAAGCTCATTTACTTGATTTCTCTAATGACTTGTTGTACTGAAAGGCTAGGGGATGCATTGGATCTTATGCAAGATTGCAGATGGTCTCCATCTTGGGTTTGGTCTCCCTATACGGGGTCCTAATCATCCACAGGGCTACATTGGCACATGTAGGGTGTGTGTTGAGAGCCATGGGCCTCCAGAGAAGTAGAGAACACTCCATGGATCCCTGAGAATGGTCATAGATGCTCGAGATACTCCCATTGGACAAGGAAGATGAACCAAGTTCATTTTTGCCCAGCCGGCCCCACAGATGTATCATGCACTTGGCCGTTGACCAAGGACTTCTAGGACGATGTGGCATCCCCTACATCATCATCAGAGCCCTTGTAGATGATCTACATGCATCTTTGACTCATTTGGACACCCATGAGCTTATTGTTGTCCCCCACACCCATTGGGAGCACCACAGCTTTATTGTTTGGCGAACAAGGGGCCAACCCCTTGTCCATCACTTTTGATGGTCCCACTCTTCATTATGGCACCCATGGACCTCATTAGGCCTCTTAGAGGACTCTATGACATGCATAGATTATTATTTGACCTCTTGAGAGGCTTATTCTTTCATTTATGAGCTAGTTTGGTGGGCTTGTCACCAAAAATTAGATTATTAGAACATTATTTTATTTTTGGGGCTTATCTAGGTCAAGGAGACTAATTCGGCCTCTTCATTAGTGTATAAATACAAGTGAGTTGACTTCATTATCTCATCATCACTTTGGATTGAATCTCTTGTATCTCTTGAGAATTTTGCACTTTTTCTTAAAGCATGAATTGGAACTTTATTGATGAATCTTGATGTGTGGATTTTGGTTTATCTTGTCTTGGAGCTTCTCTATTGTCAAATTGTGGATGATTGGATATACTCTATTACATGTAAGTACATTCTTTTAATGCTATTCTTGTCTTAGTTTGTCATATACATTGTACTGGGAATTTCAGTATTTTTAGGGCTAATTATTGCATGCATTTACTACTTAAATTGTGGAATTTTGTCTCTATATAGCATCTCTCAATGTATGGGCCGTGTGATGTGAATGAAATCTCCTAGGGGTAATTCTATCAACGAATTTATCTTGATAAGCCATCAGCTTTTGCACATCGAAGTATAAAAGCTACAAGATTGCTTCTCTTTGACTTAGAAGGCTAGCGAAGTAGTCTTGAGGCCTCTTTGACTAGGAACTAAAGATCCTCACTCATATTTATCTGAGACTCCATTCTCCCAAGACTAAGGCACTGATCTACCAAAAGATGGTCACCTAAAATCAACTTCTTTTCACCTTGTCCTAATTCTATCCAAGTTGGGTCACCTAGGGCATCATTTTCCCGATGAACTAGCCCTCCAAAAAGTTTGATCTCCTATAACCTCTTGCGTTGGTGTTTCCTCAAGACTTCCTCCAAATTTGAGGCCATTCCGAAGGTGGAGTTGTGAGAAAATGCAAGCCCTAGCTCCAATAACAAACCTTGCCCTAGCATCCCCAAAGGCTAGTACATTACTGGATCAATTCAACACCTTTAAGTGAATATTCTTTCTTTGATCCTTTCCCCTACCTTGTCTAAGCTAAGGGCACCATTGGTTGCTAAACTCCTTCATCCTGACCTAGACCGGGTCCACTTTGTCCCGTGTGGCCCTGTTCCTTTGAAAGAAACTTCTTCAAGAACCATCCGGGATACCAATTTTGACAAGGATTTTAGGGAATAGGAAAATCCTTCAAAGTCATATCCCATAAACCTAACCCTCAAATCCTTCCTTCCTTTTCCTAAAAGACATTGTACCTTGCTTAGAAAGCAAGCAACCTCTATCTTTCAAACTCTTCTGGGAAAGGGATTATTTGGGTCACTCCACATCCATTCATTGATTTATCCTTCATCAGTGATTCCATAATATATTGGGTCTCCTCCCATCTGTGAAAATCTGTAAGTAGAAAGGAGCCTTAGCTAATGTGATAGTGGACTAAGTCTCCATTTGTTGCCCTCGGTCTAACATTTTCCCTTTAGGGATCCCCTTTAAGTCCCTTGCTAATTTGAGTGGTAACATTTTCGTGTCATTGTTGGGGACGCGAAATGTGTGTTTTGTTTCCCATACGACATATTGAAATATCATTATTGGTGTTAAGTTATGGTATGTTCTATGCTTATAACAGTTTACTTCTTTTTCTTATTATATTTCACAGATTAGCAATCACATGTACATAAAGTAAAGTGCAGATAGAACATTAAACGATCGACAGAAAACAAGCCAAGACAAGAGACACAAGATGTGGCGGCTAGCCAGGGACAAACCCCACAATGTGTGGGGAAACCCTTTGATCAAATCTTCTTTTATCTTCAATAATTCAGCAGAGAGAAATAATACAATAAATCTGATTCATATCAGCAGTAGCAAACCCTAGATCAACGGCATCAGTATTAGCGGCTTCATTATCAAACTAGGGCAGACGATATCTCACAAACCGACCATCGGATTGACTTCATTCCACCACCAAAAGTTGCGGCTTCCAGAGGAGGTTCAAATGAACCTACATCGCAGTTCAGATGAGGAGATCTTCTAGGCCACGCAGGTCAATCTTTACTTCTGCAGTTGCAGCTTCAGTTTCAGCTTCAGTTTCAGCAGTTTCCGGCTTCAAAAACTAGGGCAGACGATATCTCACAAACCGACCATCGGATTGACTTCATTCCACCACCAAAAGTTGCGGCTTCCAGAGGAGGTTCAAATGAACCTACATCGCAGTTCAGATGAGGAGATCTTCTAGGCCACGCAGGTCAATCTTTACTTCTGCAGTTGCAGCTTCAGTTTCAGCAGTTTCTGGCTTCAAACTAGGGCAGTCGATATCTTGCAAACCACTGGTCCCAGACTAGTCTCAACCGACCCGAAGTCAGCGTCATAGTATGGTACAACTCTCACTGGTCCCAGACCAGTACTGCACTGACACGAAGTCAGGCTCGGAGTATGTACCGCTGGTCCCAGACCAGTCTTAACCGACCCAAAGTCAGCATCATAGTATGGTACAACTCCTACTACAATCGCCATGGAGAACACATCAATCCAGGCTGCCATGGAGAACACATCAATCCAGGCCTCACAGGAGAACACATCAATCCTGCTACAATGGAGAGCGAATCATCCTGTTCCACAAGAGAGCGAATCATCTTGTTCCACAAGAGAGCGAATCATCTTGTTCCAGTGCACACCAACCAGGGGAGGGTGAGTCACCCTGTGGTCATATGTTGCTCCAGTAGGAACCGCAAGCCCTCAGAGCTCCCAGAGCTCAATGTATGCAACATGCAGGACCCTTGTACAAGGGTTTCTTGCCGACTCCAAGTTGTTAGGGAAAATCATAGATTAGATCTTTCCTCGGGGCTTTGACAAGGTGTATCAACCTGTACATCATCTTAATGCGATGGAGCCTCCTTGCTCATCGACTTACCATAGCCCAGATGATGTCTATCTGCTGGAGCAATCGACGAATACGAGATTCCTCAATAATCGAATCCCACCTCTGGTTGTTATAGAGAATCACAGTGGTATCCAATGTAAATTCAAACAACTCACTGAAGAGCTTGCGCAACCAGATTGCCTCACACGAGGTCATGCTAGCAGCAATATATTCTGCTTCGGCGGTGCTCAAAGCCACCGACTTTTGCTTCCTGCTCATCCAAGATATCGAAGCAGATCCCAAGGTGAAACAACACCCGGAAGTGCTCTTACGGTCCACCACACTGCCTGCCCAATCAGCATCAGTATATCCAAGCAGTCTTACATCTCCGTCAGTGTATCTTAACACATTGTACCACGAAGATATCTCAGAAGATTCTTGGCACCAATCTAGTGAGGCTCAACCAAATATGAGCTCACCATGCTAACTGCAACACAGATGTCCGAACGAAGGTTCTCCAAGAACATCAACGCGAATGAGGCATTTCCCAAATTAGGTCCGACATCACTACCATATAACTTTTGAAAGTTAAGATCCTTGAGGTAGTCACAGGCTTGCAGCTTATCTTTCCACATTCAGAATCCAACTCCCTCTATCTCCTATAAATGAGAGGGTCTGCACCTGTCAGACATAGGTGCCGGTATGAGAGGTTTATCATCCACAACCTTCGAGTAATGGTTTGGATCGGTTTCACTCCTAGTGAGTCTCAGCTGCATTAGACAGCTATCAATCCTCTCATACTATGCCTGAGGTGTTTTGCTTCAAGCCATAGAGGGCTTTCTTCCTCATGAGATTCCCGATCATGAGTCTTAAAATCCTCGGGTTGTTCCAAGCCGGTGAACCTGCTGCATGAGGGGAATGGTCCCCTTATAATATTTTCCTTCGGTACATTTCAGACAAGTACCTTCATGCTTCCTTTTGAATTCAGGCATCCTAGTCACCATCTGACTCACAGACCTCCGGTACTGAGTCAATGGACATGGTCCCCAGTGGACTTCCTGCAACTTGATACAACCCTGAACTCAAAAAGATCTATTTTCAAACACGTACCTTTGTAACCTTTGACTTCCATTTCCGAGATGGACATCAGGTTCCTTGCTTTTGGGGTTCCTTGCTTTCGTGGAAGAGTCAACTATTTCCTTGATGACCTGCATTACTAGTCATTCCTTTGATCATTGTAGATGTCCCATGAATGATTGTTATCTTCATCAAGTGATGTGTCTTTGCCATTTGGACACTCCTTCACATAACGGTCGAATAAGGCATCTGCCTTTCCTTCCATCCTTAGATCCAAACTTTCCAATGAAGTGATTATCAGAAACTACCACTGCGCCATTCTGATAACATTCTCTGCTTTGACTTCACCCTAGGTGAATTACGAGGAACCCATTTATCCTTCTGCCTTGTCCCAACTGTCTTCAGTGATAGCTCTTTCACTCTCGCTTGGGCATTGTCTTCACCTCAGCGCTGATACCATGTTAAGTTTAGGTATGTTTTATGCTAGAGCAATTTATTTAATTTTCATAGTTAGCAATCACATCAGCATTAAGATAAACTGCAGATAGAACATAAACATAAATCGCAGAAGACAAGCCAACGCAAGAGGACACAAGATATGGCGCGAGCCAGGGACAAACCCCACAATGTGTGGGGAAACCCTTTGATCAAATCTTCTTTTATCTTCAAAGTTCAGCAGAGAAAGAGAGAGAGAGTACATTTACAACATAAATCAACACTTTGACTTCTCTAGATCTAGCATAGATCATTTCGTATAATGATGAAATCAGTTGAAGACATTCTGCTTCAACTGAATCTCCTAGGTGAAGACTTCACCTACCCATTTCATTCATCTGCTGCACCTTACTGTGTAGCACCATCACGCTGCATCATGCATCTTCATGCTGCCCATACATCAAGTTATCCATCATCATACTTCATGCTGCCCATGCTAATATGAATCATTGTCATCATGCTGCCTTTGCATCATCATGTTGCAACATTATAATACTGTCATCAGCCTTAGCTACTTGCTATGGCTTGCAGCCTAGCAAAGCAGCTAGGCTATAGATACTAATTGGCAGACTTCTTAAACTGGTTCTTACTGCGTTGACAGGTCTCCTCCTATAACAACGTATAGGGTTTCTCCATGAACCAATGTATCATGTAGTTATCATGACAGCATATAGACCCTTTATTATGAAGTTGCTGCATATGACAATTTATATGTTTCCACCTGCGAGTATATGTATCCAAGAATACTGTGTATATATATTCGTAGCCCTCGTATATATAGCTATTGCTTTGATGGAGTTTTCATTGACTGCGTTGAATCCAAATTATGAACAGCGTGTAAACTGTGTTGTACTGCGGCACCTCTTCATCACTGCGGCACCAACGTGACTGCCCAATGTGCGGTATATTACCAGCGTATATATGAATATATTTTCCAGCGTATATATGTTTCATTTTCCAACATATATTTGCTACGGATTTACTAGCGTTTATGTTGCTTATTTGCTGTGGATAGGTCAGTGTATATGAGTTTTCATACACAGCGTATCACTGTCCATTGACCAACATATACATACACAACGTATCACTGTCCATAGCGTATAACTCATACACAGCGTATCACTGTCCCAATGTATAACTCATACACAGCGTATATATGACACATATCTCTTCATGAACTGCGTATAAGTGGTGTGTGTAAGCACGCTTCCAGATCCACTATAGATTAGGGCTTGCGTGTATATATGTCATGTATCTCTTCATGAACTGCGGAGTCTTCCAAGAACAACGTATTACATTTCTTCAATGCTATGCGTATTGCCATACCTGACTGCGTTTCCCTTATAGACAACGGGTTCCACATATGACTGCGTTTCCTAACTGCGGCTCCATATATGAATGCGGCTCTTCGTAGTTGCAATGCTTTTGACTATATAAATGTCATGTATAACCCACATATGAATGTAACCATGAACACCATATATGTGTGTCTCCATTATCTGCGAGTAAGAATCTCCAAGACTTGTAGGCCAGCGTATTACTCTTTTCGTGATTCTCCTTCCAAAAACCCAAGACGTGGAGAGGAGATCACATGAAGAGTGAGTATGCAATTGACATAAAAAACTCTTCTATTTATACTAAAGCAGAATAGACACGTCGGTTGGGCTTCTAGAGCCTACATAATAGCTGGTCGGCTTGATAATAATTACATAAACAAAATAAATTCATATCTCCATAAATACTTATCGGAATCAGATGATCTTTGGATCAATCCTACACCTCTCGACGAGAGGGATCCAATAAAAATATCAGCTGCCATAAATAAGCCGACCCACATGGAGTTTGGCCCTAGTTTCCAATTTAACATGTACAAATATGACAAAATAGGAGAAGGAAGGAGGCATTAGAGCCTATCCCCCCTTAGTGACAACTTCCTGAACTCCAACCATAAATCGAATTTTAGTGAACTTCGCCTCTGTGAGAGCCTTTGTAAAGATGTCTGCAATTGGATCATCGGTTGAATAATATTGCACTTCAAGAACATGGTCATGAATGAGCTTTCTGATGAAGTGCATGTGTAGTTCAATGTGTTTGCTGCGCTGATGTTATCTTTGCATAGTTGAATGACACTTTGATTATCACACCAAAGTGTAGTCGGATGTTGTTGCTGAAAGCCAAACTCTGACAGGATATGACGAAGCCACAGGACTTCGTTACTAGCTTCTATGGCGCCACAATACTCTGCTTCTACTGAAGAAAGAGAAATGACACTTTGTTTCTTGCAAGCCCATGTAATAGGTCCAAAACCAAGAGTGAAGACATAACCTGCAGTAGACTTCCGATCATCAGGGTCACCAGCCCAATCGGAATTAGTGAAACCACCAATAGGGAGATGCTTCTGCACTGTAATGAATCCCAAACTGAATTGTACCTCGAACATAACGAAGTATTCTTTTCGCTCCTTTCCAATGACTTTCATGTGGGTTTTGCATAACCGAGCAGTAAGGCCAACAACAAAGGAAAGGTCAGGACGGGTATGGGTCAGATACAAAAGTTTTCCTATAAGCTGACGGTATAAGGTAGCATCAAGTTTACGGGAAGTACAAGTGATTGAAAGTTTGGCTCCAGACTGAAAGGGAGAAGGGGTTGGCTTATAGTCTTCCATGTGAAAGTGGCGTAGAAGATCACATGCATACTTGGGCTAGGAAAGGGAAATACCTTTCTTGGATTGTAAGACTTGAAGACCAAGAAAATAATGCAAGTGTCCTAATTCTGTCATTTCAAACTGCATTTTAAGGGTGGACTTCACATGGTTTATAAGGTTGGGATCACTACCAGTAAGGATAAGATCATCAACATAAAGAACAAGAATGATAAGAGACTTGCCCACTTTCTTGGTGTAGACAGTATTGTCAGAATGACACCTAGAAAAGCCAATATCTAAAAGAAAGCTATCCGTTTTGGCATACCAAGCCCGAGGGGCTTGCTTGAGACCATAAAGGGATTTCTTAAGCTGGCATACAAGGCTGGAGTCTATTTTTATAAAGCCATGAGGTTGTTCCATATAGATTGGCAAGTCCCCATGCAAGAAGGCAGATTTAACATCCATCTAATGGACTTCCCATTTGAAATAGGCAGCAAGGGAAAGAACAAGGCGGATAGAGTTCATTTTGGCAACAGGGGAGAAGGTTTTAGTGTAGTTAATGCCTTCAACTTGTGAAAAACCCTTAGCGACAAGACGAGCGTTATGTTTATCAAATTTTCCATCTGGTCTAAACTTGGTTCTGTAAACCCATTTGCATCTAACAAGTTTTCGTCCCTTTGGAAGAGGAACAAGATCCCATGTATCATTTGCCAATAATTAACGATATTCTTCATTCATAGCTGCGTCCCAATCTGGATGGCTTGAAGCTTCTGTAAAGGTATTAGGATCATAATTCGCTGAAGCTTGAGCCAGTAAAGAAGAGGCTCTATTGAATTGAGAACGTGTACGTCGTTGATTTGTAGGATCGCCTACAAGAGCACCTATTGCATCCTGAGAAGCACAAAGCCATTTTGGAAGCTGAGGAGCTGAAGGAGGATCTTGAGAAGATGGGGGAGAATTTTCATCCTCGCTGTCATCATCTGAAGAAGAAATATTTTCAGAATGAGAAGGGATAGAGGAGGAGGCACATCTGCCACTCTAGGCTCGTAGGCCGATATATTTTCAGCAAAATTTACATCTCTTCTAATGATAACATTTTTGGACTTAAGTGGAATAAGTCTTTATCCTTTGACATCTTTAGAATATCCAACAAAAATACATTTTTCACTCTTCGATTCTAAGGTTTTATGCTTCTCATGTGGAATATGGGCCCATGCTTCACTTCCAAAAACACGAAAGTGACTGACATCTGGTTTAATTGAGGCCATGCTTCTTTTGGAGTGATATTCTTTAAAACCTTAGTAGGAGTGCGATTTACTAGTAATTTGCACAATTAATTGCTTTTGCACAAAAAGTTAAGGCTAAGTCCTTTAGATTGAAGCATACAATTAGCCATTTCCTTTAAGGTGCGATTCTTCCTTTCAGCTACACCATTTTGTTGTGGAGTATATGGAACAATATGTTGCATTTGAAATCCATGCTTAGTGCAAAAGTTGATGAATTTGTTGTTAACATATTCTCCGCCATTATCAGATCTTAGCTTAAGAATTTGATGCCCAAATTGTTTTTCAACAAAGGCCTTAAAAGCCAAGAACATGTTAAATACTTCACTCTTGAGTTTTAAGAAGTATACCCAAGTGCGTCTGGAGAAATCATCAATGAAAGTTAAGGAATACTTGTAGGCAGAGAATGAAACAACTGAATGTGGACCACATAAATCACTATGCACAAGCTGTAAAGGGGCTGAGGTGTGCCAAGAGGCATGCTCTTCAAAACTATCTCGATGATGTTTTCCAAGTACACATACGGAACAAACACCATCTCTGCAAGATACCATAGGAAGACCTGTCACCATATTTTCTTTACATAGATTTTGGAGGGAGCAATAGTTTAAGTGAGCAAATCGCTCATGGCAAAGTTTGCTCTCTTCATCATTATGAGCAGTGTGGAAAAAGTCGGGAATAAATCCCGATTAAATCCCGATTTTTTGATTTTTTTGGCTGGCCGATTAATTTTGCGACTTTTTGCCGACTTTTTCGAAAAACTCCCGACTTTAACGACTTTTTCAACTTTTGGACCCTTGCCGATTTAATCCCGACTTCGACTTTTTCCACATTGATTATGAGCAACAAATACCGAAGGAAGAGTTGATGACCAAAAGTTGTTAAACTTATACAACCTTGTAGAATCATCAGCGATGCCAGTAGCTAAAATCTGTTTAGGATCTCTTAGGTCCTTAATTACAACATCGTGAGGTGAAAATTAACAATTTTACCTTCACTTGAATAAGTTATCTGATATACAGATAGAAGGTTGCAGGATAAGGTTGGAACACATAATACATCATTAAATTGATCATTGTCTAGATGAACAGTTCCAGTCCCTACAACACTAAGAGATCTATCATCACCAACATAGCTATTTTTGGTGCTACAATCATTTAAAGAAGAAAACATGGCTTTGTTTTTGGCCATGTGATAAGAAGCTCCAAAATCAATGAGCCACTCATGAGAATGAGAAGAAGTAGATACATTTAGTGCATAACCAGACTGAGATGCTTGACAACCACATGCAAAAAGTGCTATTCCTGAAGATGAAGTTGAAGTTGAAGAGTGCTCCAAATGGATGTTATGCTTCTTCATTGCTGCTTTCAAGGCTTCCATCTTCTTAAAGCATTTGGATTCTAAGTGGCCATTTCGATTACAAAAGTGGCAATGTCTATCAATCTTCTCCCCTTTGTTTTTATTTGCCTTCTCATTTTGTTGAAATGTTTTTTCATTTTGAGACTGAAATTGCTTAGGATCCTTGTTTTGTTTAGGACCATTCTTTTTTGGATACTGCTTCTTAGGATTCTTTGAATTTGGTTGTTGCTGGGCGGCTAAGGCTTTCTTAGAAGAGTTTCCACGATTAAGAAGACCAAGATGTAAGAGTTTTTCTTGTTCTCTTATTAAAGAATCACAAAAGGCATCAGAAGAGGGGGACTTGTAGTCTTGTCCTTCAGAAATAAAGGTTTCTCTAGTAGAATGGAAGGTGGAAACAAACATAGAGTAGGCTGGTCCTAACTTAGTAAGAATGGAATAGATAAGGCTACCATCTTCTTTTTTAACCTTAACACCTTCCAAGAGAAGTCTAAGGTTATTGAACTTGGACAAAAAATCTTTAATGGAAGAAAAATTATTGGAGTCCAACTTAAGCAACTCATTTTCGAGTTGATGGGCTCTAATTTCATTTTTAATTCCAAAAACTTTAGTGAGCTGTTTCATTGCTTCATTAGGGGTATCAAGTTCTGCAATATGGAATCTAAGGTCTGGAGAAATAGACATCCCTATCAACTCACGTGCTTGATCTTGCTTATTTTCCCATTTGGCTGCCTTATCTTCATCTTTAGGTTTAGTTTCTTGCCCTGAGGCTATTCTGTAAAGACCTTTACTTCTAAGTAAATCCACAATGTAGGACCACCATTGGAAGTAGTTGGTGCTGTCAAGAATAACTTGGCATGGACTTTTTATTTTAATAGAAACTGAAGCTCTAGATGATGAAACTAAGTGTTCCAATGGAAGGATCTCGAAAAATTAGGCTGATTAAAAAAAATGGCTCTGCAGCTCCCGGATGAAGAAGTTATGGCTTTTTGAAGAAAAGTTGTTGAAGATGTTGACGAAGTGCGTGAATGTGCGGAAGTGAATGATAATGTTATATTTAAACCCCCCCCCCCCCCCCCTTTCCAAATTTAATCTAATTAGCTCACTTAAAAAAAATTATATGACCCACTTTTATAAATAAGTGAAAGTCACTTTTACAATGGTACTTTATGAGCTACCCTCTAAATTGCAACTTAAATAAAAGATAAAGAGACTTTAGAATTATAAGTGACTCACTTTTTATAATGGATGAGAACACTTTTACATAAAGTAACTTTAAAACATAAGTTACATGTGTTTTTTGAAAAAGTAACTCAACAAAAAAAAAGACTTGAACTCAGGAGCTCTATTCTAATAAAGTAACTTTGGACCAAGTGAGCTAGTTTAAAAGGTTAATAATTTTTGGGAAAGAGGAAGGTTTTTTTTTTTAGTCACTGAAATTTTGGGGTGCATGCTTAATTGAAAAAGCTTTTTTTGCCTACAAAACAAAAAACCAGACAACCAAACACGGACATACAAAAAAAAATACCTTATAGCTTGAAGTTAGCTTTCGCCAGAACCTAAATATTTTCCTCAATGTTTCTGATTTTCCGAGATCACACTAAGGCGCTGCGGAAAAGAGCATATGCATGAGAAAATTCCTTCTTTTTTGTTTTTGATTTGCCTAGATCGCACAGAGTTGCAGGGCAAAGAGCATACAAAAAAATGAAAGATATAGATCTGGTAATAAAAAAATAGAGAGCTATATAAACCGAAATAAACAGAGAGATGAATAACTAAAACTGCAAATAAACAATGTATACCTCCACATCTTAAAAATGATGTAGCTAGGGCTACCGAAAACCTTTTTGCGTGAAACGAAAGGGGTTCTTGAGTGGAACAGATGCTCCTAATACAATAAACCAGTCCTCTCGACCCGAAAGTGGTCAGAAACAATAGATCTAGGACACGACAGTTGGATGTAGTTGTACCGGCTTCGGATTTGGATCACCAACAGATGCGGCCCTCAAATTGCTCTGATACCATGTAGGAATTTAGAGGGTAAGTTCCTCAGATAGAGCACCAAAGGACACTGCTCACAAACAGATCACAAATCAATACACCAGTATTCTTGACGTGGTTAAAACCCTCAAAGAGGGAAATAGTCCACGGCGTGAGCCAACGTGGCCATTTCAGGCAATTTATTAATAAAAGAATGAAAATTTACATAAGATTCTCTCATGCACAGTCACCCTACAAATGACCCTCCATGCTCTTTAAATAGAGATCATCGACCAATCGGGTGTTAAGCCACGGATCAAGTGTTGGTAATACCGAGGAGAGAATGAACCATCAGATCACTTCATGTCTAGAACATACCGTGACCGTTAGATTGTAAGTTAGAAAAGTACATAGTAAAGAAATACACTTTACCTAACTCTACACTAGACCAAGTTATACTTAACTATTTTCTATGTGTCAGAATATCCTAACAGAGTTCGGGTTATTTTTGTCAGTTGTTTTAAGGTTTATGAGAAAAAGCATTGGCAACACATGGTTTTCTCTTGTTTCGCTTCCCATCAGTTAGTTTCCTGTAGTGGCCACTGGTTTGGCTTTATTTACTATGGTTGTCGATAGATTTTCACAAGCCAACTTCAGTTTGGGTGTACTCACTCTATTGTTTTTAATGTTGCTACTCCTTGTTGTATTCTCTGCAATTTCCTGAATTCAATTTCTAGATGTTGCTTGTCCTCTCGCCTGGAGCGTGAAGTGAATAGTGGTTGTGATTTGTGGCTCGTGGGTGGTCACTGCTACTCATATAACTTTATTGATTGATTTTGATTTTTTATTATTTTATGTCTTATATATATATATATATGTTGAAAAATATGTATAGTTGAACTTAATGTCGAACCTCATATGAATCTCATCGGAAAATTGGAATTCGAATTGAACTTAATCATTGCCGAACTTGAATTCGAACTCGAACCATGTGACATAGTGGTTGGTGATCAAAATCTCTTTTAATCCATAATTTCTCTTTCTCTAATTTCGACCCCTTTGAGGCTAGGTGAGTCAAGTAAGGCTTGGTGTGAATCCCTAGGCAAGGTGAATTAGTGGAATTGGAGAGCCTAAACATCAAGGGGATAACATTTGCCACAAAATCTATCCTTTTGGTGGGCATCCACTTGAATCTTGTCCATAAATTTTCTTGCCCTAGTTGTTTGCCCTAAGGGGGAACCCTTGTCTTGTTTTGCTCCAACATAGGGGCTTCTTTGAAGGTTTTATGAGCCTTGGATTTGCTAGCATACATTGTTGGAAACCTTTTGTCCAAACCTTGACATTTGGTTACACCAACACTCAACTCATGAATAAAACCCTACGAATTGGAGCCTTGAACCTAAATTGTGCAAAAGTCTTATTGTGTCACCTTGTACCCTAGCCTTAGAGTACACATTATGTGACCTTCTCGCATACCATGACTCCTCCCATTTTCCATAAGTAGCAAAGGGTCTTGTCTGTGGTGACAGTGGGCCCCTACCCCATTATTGTCTCTTGGTCTAGTGTTAGCCTTGTAGGGTTCCCCTCTCCAGGGCTTGCTAAATTTGGTGGCAACTAGGATATCAAATGGTCATCGTTTCGAGCACTTGTATGGATCAACCCAGATTATGGTAAGGATTTTCATGTTTTTTCATTTGCTTTTGATCATGCTATGGTCTCTATTTTGTTACAAAAGACAATGAAGAAAAGAACATCCTATCTCCTTTATGAGCAAAGCCTTTCAAGGTTCCGAGCTGAATTATGAATTAATGGAGAAAGATGCATATGTATTGCTTAAAGCCTTAGCACATTTTAGAGAATATTTTTGGAATGCTAAAATGACAACATATGTTCCTCATCCTATGGTTAAGGACGTTTTGGTTCAGAAGGAATTCATTGGAACTAGAGGCAGATTTTATCACCAAAATACGACATCAAATTCAAGCCCACCAAATTGATCACAGGCCAAGTTTTGGCAATGTTGATGGCTGAAAGTAACTTGAACACCCTACATAACCTAGAGGTAAGCAATTAAGCAAATGCATTAATTCTTCGTTGGTTCATCATGAGTGGTATGCAAACATTGTATTTTATTGAATAATTTAGCTTGCCCGACTAACCTCAACAAGACGTGGTGGCGATTTTTGTAGTTGAAAGTTGCCAAGTCTTGTTTAGTGCAAGGTGGCCTTGGATGGAGGAATGTCGATGGTATAAGTTGAGGTGTGTGGATTTAGAGGAGTTTAGAGAGTTTCTAAAAGAACTACATTGCAGGGTTGTGTGGTGGTCACTTCTTTGCTTGTACCATAGCACACAAAATCATGTGCTCTGATTGTTAGTTTTTTAGAAGATCACATACTTACGAGGTTTGGAGTTTCACAAAAAATTACTGGATAATGCCGGTGTCTTCAAATCAATTCAATTGGTATCATTTCTCTCAGTATAGTATTACTTTGTCCAATTTATCTAATTATTACATGCAAGGAACTAGCTAGAAGAGTCCAACAATAAGAACCTTATGAGAATGATAAGGAAGATTGCTAGAGATAATAAGTGAGCCTGGGATAGCCATTTGAAGTATGCACGTTGAGCTGACCGTATTACTAAAAAACGTGCCACTTGCAAGAGTCCATTTGAGCTTGTTTATGGTTTAAATGTAGTCTCGCTCGTAAACTTGAAGTTGCCAGTTTACAGGATGTTGGAGCAGTTCACCAGTAAGAGAGGCAATAAAACAACATATCGACTATCTAGTATAGTTAGATGAGGAGAGGCATGTGGCATATGCCGATTTATCATAATATTTGGGACAAATTAAAAAGACATTTGATTGCAAAACTAAAGGGAAAGCATTCAAAAGTGGTAATCTAGTGTTGTGATGGGACAAAAAGAACGAAGGCCTAGGAAACCATGACAAGTTTGTTAGTTTTTGGTTGGGTCCATATCGCATTGAAATTGTAGTAGGACCAAACACATTCTCATTGGTTGATTTGGATGGCAATATGGAAGCATTGCCCATAAATGGGCAACAATTGAATTGTTATTTTCAATAATTAAAAAAAGAAAGAAGAAAGAGAAAAACAAAGAGAAGAAAATTTCAATAACGGGGTTTTTTGGGAATTGTTCATTATTTTAGGTGGTCCCATTTTCCATTTGCACCTTTTATAGTCAATCATAGTTATGCTTTTCTCTTATGTTCTAGAAGCTTTTCTCATCATGTGTTACTCACAATATAGTTTTTGGTTTTTATATTTATTTGAGTTTAAGTTTAGTTGCACAAACAAAACCTTTTAGAGGACTAGTTCTGTACTCTGGTCATGATGCATTGATATTTCTAGTCAAATTTGGATGGAAGGTCTTGTCATAACCATTTCCATGATTGATTGAGTCTACTAGGATGGGTAGTTTAAAGAGGCTTTAGGAGTTCTAATGAGTTATCTTATGAGTTGCTTCTTTGTTGATCTTTGTTGAGTCACTTTGTGAGTTAGTTGCCTCCCATCCAACATTTAGGGACATAATGCCAACTATTTTCTAGTGTTTCTTATATCTTGTTGTGTTAAGGGAAATAACTACATTGTCTCTCTCTAAATAGATTGTTCCTCGTTGAGTTCGACAAATCATTTGACGGATGATGCAGGAGTCCAAGCACTGTAATGGATGTTGGCCTCATTGGCTGTCATTTCATGTCAAACAAGGACGATCACCATGTGAAAAATTGGTTACCCGATTCCTACTGCAGCGAACTGATTATATTTCAACTACTTGTTAAATTAATTGAACAAGTTATTTGCAGTTTTCTGTGGCAAACACTGAAATACATACACTGCAGCCTACACCAAAATAAACCGCGGAAACTAAATACAACATAGGAGAGAAATAATAAGCACACACATCTACACAGTTATTTTTGGACAAATGTCCCCGAAAAAATCCAATGCGGGAAAATTGGTGCAACAACTCCGAGGATCTTATGATTATGCAGTAGTAATTTCATAATACAACTTCTAGATGCCTTCCCAACAATCCAGTTACAGAGAATATCACTGATAGAGAGTTGTGATATTACCTCACATTATCACCAAATCCTAGCTAATCCAACCCCTGAATGGCTGCCCCTAGCTGCCTCTGTGCAGTCTCTGCATTAGCCCAACATCAAACCTTTTGGGAACAACGTCACTCCTCCAATTGATCGATTTGCTGCCGGGGAACTTCGATTTATGCCTCTCGGTCTCACACCTCGGCTCCTAGCTTTTGGAATCAATTCCTTCAACAAATTTTTAGACTTCCTCTTGGCTTCTGCATTGCTTTTGCGTGGCCCTGCGTTAGTCCCTTTGGCTCTGTGCTGCCATTGCTGGATCTCCCTCTACCTTCTCTGCTAAGTATTCTCCAACCGGGAAATATTTCCCTTCGGATACTATCCTTGCTCCTCACTGCAAAAGCTCACTTCAAATTTCTCACCGGCAACTGTTCTGCTTCAGAAATTCGATCTTCTGAATTCTCGCTGTGTGTTTTCCAAGTGCCCATCAAGCCTTCTCTTATAATCCTCTCGCTGATCAGTCGACGACCCAGATTAGATTCTAATCAATGGCTAGGATCATATTGACTTGATCTCCGCCTTCTTCTAGAAGTTTCACCCATAGTTTAGATTAATACCCATTAATTACTTTAGTTTCCTAAGTTTAGACTTAGGGTCCCATTAAAAAGAATTAATTATTTCAATAAAACCGTCTCCGGGTGGAATTTCCCAAAAAGATTTTTGGGTATTGGAGAACGTATGTGTCTAAGCCTCCCTGCAAATTTTGAGACTTAGAGCACATCCAATGCTACCAGGAATCAACAAACCATTGGGCCTGTTGAAAAATGTAACTAGGTTTGGTCTTCATAATGGTATGCGTAATCATGATTTTATGTAATTGATGTAAAAAAGAAAATAAAATTATTTTGTAATGCTCAAGTCATGGGTTTCATGCTCAAGGAATTTTATTTTTAGTTGAAGCTCTCATTGTGAGCTAATAGGTTTGGACATCAAGTCATAAAAGTCTAGTGAGTCAATGTCAAGGATTGAAGACCCATTTGGGCATGTTATACATTGTAAAAGAAAAATTTGTTTGAGTCATTAACCCTCCAAGACCATGTCACAAGCTCTTCTTGAAGTCGACAAAAGGAATAAGGATGATCCTAGAAACGCATGTCGGCCTAGGCACAAGGTCAAGTCGGCCTATATCACATGGACGATCCACTATATATAGAGCAACTCGACATCACTTGGACTATAGTTTAGTGAAGCAATATGCAATAAGTAGAAGTGCGAAAATCACAAGTAGTCTCATAATTTGCGAAGTGAAAGGCAAGATAAGCGAAGAAGTCTAGCACTGTTTTGGGTATTTTCTCTTCACACGTGTGGCATAAATTAGGGTTTCTACAATGGGTTATAATAGTCCCTAGATAAACCATTAAGGAAGTCACCAATCATCATTCTTGCTAGCCAAAGCCTTAAGAAGAAGTCTCCAAGCTAAGGAAAGGAGGAAAGCATCTTAAATCTCCCTATATCAGCTAACACATGCGGAATTGTAGAGGTATAAGCAGGCTGAAGATTGCAGGTCTGTGGAAAGGAGCCGAAATTTCAGAGTAGTCGAGATTAGCAGCACAAGAAGACAATTTGACTTGGGCAAGAAGAAGCAGTGAAGAAGGTTCTTGTGACTTGGTCTTGGAGAGATTGTTGTGTGAAGGGTCTTGGTCTTGGTCTTGGTATTCGTCCCTTGAAGTTTCTATAAGAAGAAGAATTTGTTTGGGTTTTGGAGATTCAGTTAGTTGTAGTCTTCTTCAATTAGACTATAGGATGAGGTGGTAGTGACAAGTTGAGTTAGAATGAGTTAAGACTCTTAGTGTTGATTGGAGAGAGAACGAGTTGAGTTCTCAGTTTACTTGCAATCACAACTAGAGTAAATCAAGGAGGAATTCGAGCTAGTTAACTGAGAGCTAGTCCAAGTGTAAGTGAGACTTGCTTCGATTAACTAGAAAAGGAAACTCGTGAGACTAATGTGAACTGAAATTCGACTAGGGCTCCTACATGCATCGATTTATTATCTATAAAGAGAAGGACAAAGGAACAAGATCACATATCATTCTTTGTGTGGAGTGCGCATAATTGAGGAGCAATTGTGCGCAAGGATTTAGGAGCCTAAGTGCGCTTAGATTTAGGGGCCTGAAGTGCGCAAGGATTGTGGAGCAGGGATAAGGATTTTCAGGGCAATTTGAGACTATCTTTAGCAGAGAACAATTTTTGAGCTGAGAATAGTGAGGAAAAGCCTAACACTTTCTCAGAGACAGATTACTAGTTGCAACTACAGTGTGAATTGTAATAGATCCATTTGCTCAAAGAGCAATCAATAAAATACCACATCAAAGAAAGCAGGTTTTCCCTATTAGATTTCTTGGGTAAAACAAGCGTGTCAATTTTGTGTGCATGTGCTTTTATCTCCCCTTAGGTAATAACCACTCGATGCCTCTGGCGCTGCATAGACAATGGCTTTGACGACTGCAAGGTCACCATGTTAACCACTGAAGAAGAGCTAGGCTCCTCAAGCTAGGTGAAAAATGTGATCCTATTTTCTATCAACCAAGCATATGCTTGGAGGTAAGTTATTAATGCAAGGCTAACCTTAGAATGAGAGTGTAGGATTATGAGTGTTCTTGAGTTAAGATTGTTTAGTGATTTTAAGTACTTAGTTATAATTATCTTATGACAGGAGTACTTAACCTATGAATTGAGAGACAATCTTAAACAAGACAAAGTGCTAACTTAACAAGTGCGAACAAGATTTAAGAGATAACCAAAAGATACAATTGCTCAAGAATGAAATAGATGCTCTTCACAATGATTCACCAATATAGAGTTTCACAATAGATATCCACTTAAAAGATGAACTATAGATTCAATGACAATTTGAGCATTTATCCAATTAGCCAATGATTCCAAACACAAGATGCCAATTACTCAAGATATTCAACAAGATTAGCAATGCTCCAATTAGAAAACCTTCTAAGATATGCCAATGATAATTAGATTTCTTAACGTTAATTATTCAAGAGATATTCAATTGAAGCAAGCAGTCTTCAAATTAAGAATTCTTAGATCTTAAGTGCCAATGTAAAGTTATCATTCACAGATAGATGATGACAATGAAACAATAATGACAATATTGAAAGCACTTATTACCAAGATTCTTATGCCGAAGACAATAGATACCAATATCCAGCGAGCTCTTAGATTTATTAGGCAACCAAAACTTATTAGATTATGATATCAATGTGCTTTAGAGAGTGAGCTTGTTAGATGTGAACCTATGGCATTGTAGATCATGAACTCACAAGAAAATACAATGTTAAATTCCAAATAATCGATGCTAGTAGTCATTCACAATAAAGCCATGAAACAAGGAACAATTGTTACCAATAGAATGTGAGCAAGGAAATCTCTTACGTTACTTATGTTCCAATGTTTACCAAATGACATAACCAACTTTATGACAGCAGAGAGTTAGATCATTTAGAGCTCACTAGATGCAAAATGCAAGATGCATATGCTTGCCAAAGGTGAGCAATGTAAACTCAAATGTCAAATCAACTTTGTCAAAACAATATTTTGAGTTGGAGAGCCTTCTTATGATGCAATTACCACAGTTATATCAGACCTTAGATGCAGAGATGTCAGTCACTTATTTTTCATGAATTAAGCCAAAATATGAGTGTCCATTCAATGCAATAAATTCCTTAATGTCTTAGGCAACTTATGAATTAGGTTTATGCCAATTCAATGTGTCTTATGTCACTGTTATGAAAATTTTATCTTGCTGTAGCAAAACAATGAGGAAGGAGTGTTTAAAGATCAAACCCTTGGAGAAAATTTCCCACTTGCCCAATATTTTTTTCTAGTGACTGGAACACCTGCAAACACCAAAATTATGCCGAATACCCCTGCAAAACACACCAAGAATCAGTCCAGTAATGAAATGCTTACCACAGAGAGGGAAAGAGGGAAAAATAGTGATAGGAAGAGGGCGAGAAGGCCAACAATGAGCACAGGAAAGGCCGCGATTAAGGGAGAGGAGGATCTATAGGCCTTGCCTTTCGAGAGGGGAAAGACCCCACAAGGGGCTGCTGTGAAGGGAGAAAGCCCTTGATTGGTCCTGCGACAGAGGGTAGAAGGCCTGTCGCTTCAAGGAGGGGCCGTCAAAGGGCGACGACAAAGGGGGTGAGGGATGCCAAGAGGCAGCGAAGGGAAAAGGAGGGCAACAGATGAGGACAGAGGGATAAGGAGGCTAAGTGGAGGGGAGAAAGAGGGGAAAGGAGGGCCGAGGAGGAGGAAAGAAGCAGGCCGAGGCCTAATTAGGCCAAAGGTTAGGCCTAGGGGGCCTAAAAGGCTGATGCTGAGGCTAAAGGGGCCCACAACAAGGAAGCAGTGGCTAGATCTGGCCTATGGCTAGGCTTAAGGGGCAACACTGAGGCCAAGAAGGGTGACGTTGGGCCTAAAGGCCCTAAATTTTTTATAAATCCTCACCAAAATTAAAATTTACTTCAGATCTTCAAATTTATCCAATTTCTGTTTATGCTAATCCTGCAAAAATTCTAGAGACTAGATCTTACCTTCAAAGGCCTAGATCTAGCTCCAACCCAACAAATCTTCTTAAATTTCACATGCACAAATGAAATTACAAGTACCCAAAACCCTAATATATACAAAATTTGAAAATAAATTCCCAAACCCCAACTGGCTGCAAAACAAGAGTTAGAAAAAATTATTTACAAAATTTATTTTACAAAACATATTTGACAAATTATGTACAAATATACAATGCTTGAAAGATTTTTTGAAGAATATTTTCTTTATGATAATGACAATAGCTTGATGTATTTCGAAAGATAGATGTTAACCACAACCTTAGCAAAGTAAGAAAACCACATAAATTTCCTGAAGCCCAAACAAGATCGACCTATGCCCACAGTCTGTGAATTTGGAGCCCAAGGGCCGGCGAATCTGCAAACTCTATATTTCTTAAGAAAAAATTGTCGGATTATAGAATGAATCGGATCACCTAAGACAAACTCAAAACTTACCAATAAAATGCTCCTATTATCTACAAATGAAAGAACAATTCATATAATATTGAAGCTCAATATAGGAAAGCACACATACTCAACACGTACTGTAGATCAATGAGACAAAGACACCATGAACTGAACTCCAATCTCTTTTATTATGAATTTTGAATGTTCCTAGCAGAACAGTGGCTTCACACCAGCATTATAAAATTACATTTAGACTAGAGTCACTATCATTGTGTCTTGAGAAGCAAATGGCTTCTAATTTACAGATAAATCCTCCAAGTGGAAAATAACGGCTAGTTGGCTTGATCTACGTCAAAATAATCTCATCCATTGATAAATATTTAATCAACTTTTAATTTCTGCTGTAAAAAATATTTATTTTTGAGGAATTTTCGAATTTCTCATTAAAACCATTTTTTATTAATTCGAAAATAGTTATTTTGGATTAATTTCCTCAAAAATTTGACCTTGACTTAACCACCAAGGTCCAAGGGTTTAATTTTTCTTAAAAAATCTATTTTTGCATTGGTGGTGGATATCCAAAAATTGACTTTTTCATGACCCACGAATTTTTTGGTCATTTTCCACTTGGCGAAATTAATTTCTCTAATTTTTATTTTTTGACTTTAAATTAATTTTCCACCCTCATATATTTTAGCTATGGTGTTTGATTGTGAGGGACCATGCACTAAAACATTTTTACATCAGATAGTTACAAATTCAACCCTCAAAGGGGGAAACCCGTTCGCTATAGACCCTCATAATTTTTACCCAATTCTGTGACACAATATGATCCAGTAAACCAAGTGATCTGTAATAAAATAATTTAGCCAAATAGCTTAAATTATTTCCAAATCACTTTTACAATAGACTCGACTAAGAACACTAGGACTCATCTAAGACTTCGACAATAAATTCCACCCTAGCTTTGGGGTTTAAGCTGGAGGGAAAAACTCTATCAATTATCCGTGTTTAGAAACACACATAGATCAGTGAGACGAGAAACCTCCTAGGATGAAATTCGTTGCCAAATCATAGGCTTACCTAGGTTTTTACAGAAATAACAGTCGTACTAGCATCATTGACATTACAATTTGCAGAAACTGGGTTTACAAACACGTCATAAATTGCTGGCTGATGATTCTGATCTTTGAAAAAATGTGTACAATTGCTTCCTTGGAACTGTGACAAAAATGGGTGCAACACAACCAATTAAACCATACCACTCACCCTTTTTGGGACTCACATGAGGGATATGGGAAACATGTGATAATGTTACCTGGCCACTTGTACGCGTGCATCATCACTCTTTCTCTAGTGCAACTTGGGTCAACCAAGAGCTCACATGGGTGAGGACAATTATCTTCTCCTATGGCTCAATTCACCTAGCATGTATCCCCAAAATGATGATAAAAGAGGAATGTGTAATGTCCCTATTCCCATAGGAAGCTTATGATGGAGTTTGCTAGCCTAAAGTGGTTCCTATAGGCTAAAGCGGTGTAATAATTAATTAGGGGACTTAAATTTGCCTAAGGAAACTTTATTAAAGAAGGAAAAAGGATGATATTTCTTAGGCAAGTTGGATGTCACTTTAACTTTATAAAGTGGAGTATCATAAAGTGACTTTATAAAAGTGAATTTAATAAAAAGAAAAAAAATAATAATAAAGAGAGAAAAGAGAAGGTGAAGATGAAAAGACAAAAGGGAAGGCGAAGACGGAAAGACAATCCTAAACTCATTAAAGAAGGGAATTGAGGAGACTCTAATTGATTCGTGCATTGTGTGAGTTTGAAGAGAGAGCTCTTGGAGAGAGTGGGAAGAGGAAGCTGAGGGCTTTGGAGCCCTAGCTGCCAGAACAGACTTCAGTGTTGCAATGAGACCCCCTAGCCTGGATGTGAGAGTGAAATCATTTAGATTTCACCATTGAGCTTCAATGGAGAGCGAGATTTCTGAGAAATGTGGAGGTACTCAAGCTTTATCAAATGTTTTTATATCTTTATACAATATTTCCCATTTCTTTTGACATGCTGGAGATTTTCATGGAGAATGGAGCACCAGAAAGAAATATGAGCCAATAAAGAGAGATTGTGTACAGGAATAGTAATTTCTCCAGCTTCCTGGGGCCCACGAATTATCTGAAGGAGCCTTCATATTTTATTGTGGGCACCATCCTCCATATGTCCCACAAAGTAAAAGTGGAGCCCCATGTGACTGGATTTTCAAGGAAGTATTTGTGTTGGCGAGTGACTAAGTAACACATTATCTCAAGTCAGCATGGTGTTATTTTCTCTCTGTTAGCAGTCATATTGTGACATTTATTGGAGCTGATAATTCTGAACCAAGTAGCAGATTCAAACTCTCTCTTTAACTGGTATTTTGAGGTGGACTCACTCCCAGGTTCACCTATTCCCTCCTTTGTGTGTATTGTATTCTGAGCATAAAAATAAATAAAGGGAGAAAGTTGTTCCAATTGTTTCTATTCCATGTATTAGTTGCAACTAAATTTCTGAGTGTAGAATGAAACTATTTGAACCTCTGGAAGGTGATATTTAGTTGCATGTGCCTATTGTTATAACTTTCTGGAGTTAAAATTCTGATAATCACCTACAACAATGTATAAGCAATCTATTTGAAGAGACAGTTCACTGAGACTCAAATTAAACTCAGAAAATTTTTAAGCGGAAAATCAGAAATTTGTGAAGGAGGCATCTTACAGTGGTCTCATAACCTTAATCTTGGCTTAGCCTTTGCGTTTGGATTGAAAACAGTTCGCTGGAAAATTCATGACAGAGGAAAATCCATACACGGGGATTACATATAGGAGGAAGCATACTTACATAGAACCAACTCCCCTTTCAGAGGAAGATATCCCTGATACACAGAGTGAAGAGACACCAGATGGGGGCAAGGGGTTAGAGAAGACACCTGAAAGACCAGATATGGGGGATAAAGAGGAACAAGCTTTCAATAGCTTACTCAGGTCCATAAAAGATTTGGCCAAGGGCCAAAAAGAGATGGGAGAGGTGATGAAACATAAGGGCTTCCACCGAAAAAGAGCCATTAAATGGGGAAGGGTCCAACAGTGTTTAAAGCAGTCAAGCCCAGTCTTGTGTATAGAACCCAACACTGATAGCAAAATGGTCAGACCCAATATGCCTCTGTTTGTGCAACAGGCTGTAGAAAACTTAACAGAGGAGGCTGATTTTAGAATTGCTTATGCAGATTACCTGGAACAATGTCAATCTCTAGGACCGGATTTTTGCGCTGCTATGAGCTTCACTGATTTCTGCCACCTTTAGTTGAAGAGCAGGCCCAAACCATCTCAGAGGTTTCCAAGGTAGAATCATGAGTTGCAGAGAACACTGGGGAAGGTGACCATCCCTTGTTTTGATGGGTTGTCCAAATGCTTAGCTAGATCATGGGTGCAAATATTGGACACTTATTATCAACTACATCATATGATAGAGGAGGAGGCTATCAAATTGGCCACCCTGCACTTGGATGGCGAGGCTCATGAGTGGTGGTACTATGGGTTGGTGACGTTGGGACATAACAAAATCATCTCATACATAGAGTTCACTCAGAGGCTTATTGAGTGCTTTGACAGGAAGGATCTAGAGATACATTTTAGAGAGCTAGCACAACTCAAGTAGACGGGTAGTCCAAAGGCTTATATTGCAGAGTTTCAGAGACTGGCGGTCATGGTCACAGATTTTTCAGAGGCTAGATTGGTGATGCTATTTGTAGAGGGTTTGGTAGAACCTCTACGTGGATGGGTCAAGAGTTTTGAACCCACCACACTTTCTGCAACATTCAATAAAACCAGGGACTTACAGGATGCAACTTCCAAAAATAAATTCACTCCTAAGGGTAATGAGGTGATATCGAGTGGGCAGTAGAGTGCCTTATTACAGATAACAGATAATCAGAGTAGCCACGACCACAATTAGATGACATACTGGTATTACTTCTTAAACATCATAAAGTTTTTGTTGATATTCCTCCAGGTAGACCACCAGATAGAGGCTTTGAGCATGTTATAGAACTTGAGGGTGTGTAGACAGTGATAAACCACTCCTTATCAACATCCCGAATTGAAATTGCTTGAGGACAAGCAATCTTGGGCGGGGAGGACTGCAATGTCCTCGTCACCATAGGAAGCTTATGACAGAGTCCGCTAGCCTAAAGTGGTTCCCGTAGGCTAAAGCGGTGAAATAATTAATTAGGGGACTTAAATTTGCCTAATGAGACTTTAATAAAGAAAGAGAAATGATGATATTTCCTAGGCAAGTTGGATGTCACTTTAACTTTATAAAGTGGGGTATCATAAAGTGACTTTATAAAAGTGAATTTAATAAAAAGAAAAAAAAATAATAATAAAGAGAGAAAAGGGAAGGTGAAGATGAAAAGACAAAAGGGAAGGCGAAGACGGAAAGACAATCCTAAACTCATTAAAGAAGGGAATTGAGGAGACTCTAATTGATTCGTGCGTTGTGTGAGTTTGAAGAGAGAGCTCTTGGAGAGAGTGGGAAGAGGAAGCTGAGGGATTTGGAGCCCTAGCTACCATTGTAAACTTCGGTGTTACAACGAGACCCCTTAGTCTGGATATGAGAGTGAAGTCATTCAGATTTCACCATTGAGCTTCAACGGAGAACGAGATTTTTGAGAAATGTTGAGGTACTCAAGCTTTATCAAACGTTTTTATTTCTTTATATGGTATTTCCCATTTCTTTTGACAGGTTGGAGATTTTCATGGAGAATGGATTGCCAGAAAGAAATATGAGCCAATAGAGAGAGATTGTGTATAGGAGCAGTAATTTCTCCAACTTCCTAGGGCCCACGAATTATCTGAAGGAGCCTTCATATTTTATTGTGGGGACCAACCTACATATGTCCCACAGAGTAAAAGTGGAGAGCCTCACGTGACTAGATTTTTCAAGGAAGTATTTGTGCTGGAACGAGTGGCTGAGTCACACATTATCTCAAGTCAGCGTGGTGTTATTTTCTCTCTGTTAGCAGTCATATTGTGAGATTTATTGGAGCTGATAATTCTGAACCAAGCAGCAGATTCAAACTCTCTCTTTTACTGGTATTCTGAGGTGGACTCTCTCCCGGGTTCAACTGTTCCCTCCTCTGTGTGTATTGTATTCTGAGCATAAAAGTAAATAAAGGGAGAAAGTTATTCCAATTGTTTCTATTCCATGTATTAGTTGCAACTAAATTTCGTAGTGTAGAATGAAACTGTCTGAACCTCTGGAAGGTGATATTTAGTTGCATGTGCCTACTGTTATAAATTTTTGGAGTTAAAATTCTGATAATCACATACAACTCACACAAACCCAGCACTCAGGGTTGTTGAGTACCTCCCAAGCTACAAAAATCAACAACCAATTATCAACTTCACTTAGGCCTCATAATACAATGCTTGCACTGGGTCCTATGTATCATGTTCATGACATAAACCACTTGTCGAGAATAGAAGCTGGCAGTCGTGTGTTGTCTAAATTATTTGGATTTTTCTAGGCAAAGAAACATGAGATGACTCTATATGTCCATAGAAACATGCAAAAGGTGTCGTCCCTAGTCTAGTATAAGAGAAATGATTTTAACTGTCAGCCTTCAATGAGGCTATCATTCATTAGGATAAGATATTTGCTGAGCTTAAATTGGTTCATAGAATCGGTCCTGCATAAAGGAATTTCCCTACAAAAGTGGTTAAGAGGAAGGCTTTGATGAAATTGTACATGGGGCAGGCAAGCCAAGTAGCAGAAAAAATGGCTAGAATGAGAGAGACTAAAGTGATAAGACAGGAACAAATTTTTGCATATATTCCTCGAGGTGTTTTAACAGCTATGGGGACATTTGATAATCCTAGTCAGTGGGTTGTTAATATAGTGCAATTGGACACCAACTTGATTGACATTGATGTTGATGATCTGGAGCACTTGGCTCCAGAAGCCTTAATATGGCCACTGCCCAAGGGTAATCATAATTTCCAGGTGGAAAACTCACTCTCCTCATTTAAAAATGAAGAGGGTGCTATAAATGTTGGTAAAGAATATGGACCTCAGATGATTGATGAAGGATGTGGTATTGATGAAATTGTTGGAATAAGTAAAATGGAGGTTGAAAATGTGTGGCTGGAAGCAAAACTTGCTTCAACAATAGCACATATATGCACTCTTGACCCATAATTTATCTATGATTCGTGAATGAAAGCAATGATTGGACCAAGGACGACAAAGGGACTTACAAAAGGAGGGATGAATTTGTTCATTCCACAACACATATTTTTCCCAATGATTTGACAACAATTCTAGCCTTCATTGAGCTACCCCCATTGGATGAGAATGGGGAGTTAGAGTTGGTTTTGGTAGCAATCATGGTAGTTTAGGAAAGAAGATTGAGAAGCAAAATGATTTCGGAATATCTCATTTGATGGAAGAATCTACTTGAAGAGGATGCCACATGGGAAGGAGAACAAATTTTGTAACACTCGAGTTTCCAATTACTTGAGGGAAAGCAATGTCGAGAAGGGGGGACCGTAATGTTGTTGGGAATCACGATTGCTATTAGACCAAAACCCGCAGATGTTAGTCAACGGTCATATTGCTAGAGATAAGGATCCACGAGAGGCGGTTTGTCCATGTCACGAAACACACGGGAGCGTTGGTTTATCCAATGTCTAACAATCTCCCCCGAACGTGGCCCGGGTGTGTATCGAACTCGTGATCGACGCTCTGATACCACTTGTTGGGAATCATGATTGCCGTTAGACCAAAACCCGCAAGTGTTAGTTAACTATCATATCGCCAGAGATAAGGATCCATGAGAGGTGGTTAGTCCATGTCACTAAACACATGGGAGCGTTGGTTTATCCAATGTCCAACAAATGTTTTCTACTAATTAATTGTCCAAGGGAGGACGAAGTATCCTATCAACTTCGTAGGCTATAGTCAATGATAAAGGGGAAATCCATTATTCAATGCTTTTGGGGCAACATTAGGTAAATTGGGGTAATTGGGAAAAACTTGTGAAGGAAGGCAGAGTTGGGGCTAAGTGGAGGGAGACTTGTAACCCTCAAATTAAAATAAGGAGAAGAGCCTCGAAAGAGAGTCTATAAATAAGAGAGAGGAGAATCATTATTCTCATCATTGCTGATTGGACTTTTTTGTTTTGTGAGCTAAGGCTCGAAGGGTTTAAGGACCCCTTTTTCTTTTGATTGGTTTTAGTGGTGATGATCCCACCCTAGCCAATCCCTTCTTTTCTCTCATTTGTTTGGTACAATTTTCTAAGGCACTCTCATTTGGTTTTGGGAATTTAAGGAGAGAAATTTGTCGGGTTGTGTAATATCCTAGGGTAATTTTTTGTCCTAGGGTTTCTTATTCAAGCTAGGGTTTCCAACATAAGAGCAACAAAAATTCATTCATTCATACAACATCAAATATTCCTTGATATGATATACAAGCCATTCAACAACAACAATATACATGCATGAATAATCTAATCAACAACAATATGATATTTCTCAATACCACAATGAATAGGACTGATTGTCCAATAAACTAGGAATGTACACAACCAATATTCCAATACAATATTGTCTGGAAGTGTAAATAAACTAGATCCACTAGTAAACCAATTTAACTGAGTTCTATCCACAACTAATTTACCTTATTCTCCTACACAAAACTTGGACAGTTCCTCTCTTAATTCACTGGTCTGAGAGGGTAGTCAGAGTAGGCTTGATTGCCTTCTTGAGGTATCCACAACTTAGTAATAAGATTGTATACTTCAGTTTGGATCTCGGTTGTCACTCTATAATAGTCCGCAACACTAGGAGGGCCAAACACCAGATCCTTCTCCTGTAACATTCCGAACCCCCGCTACTTGCCTTTGCTAACTCAGAATGGTTGTCCCTATGATAGTCTGCAACCTTAGGAGGGCCGAATTCCAGATCCTGCTCCTATAACAGTCCAATCCCTCCACTCCTTGGCTTCATTGCCTCAAAATGGTTGTCTTGTGATAGTCTGCAACTTGTTGTCTAAGAAACTTCAATTCATCCCACAACCAAGAATACCTTGACTGAAAATGCTATCGAGTTTGCTTAACCAGAGATATGCCATACTTCATAACTTGACAAAAAAATACTAACAAAAGATGAATGGAGAAGGATAACTAACTAGGGTGGAATCTTTCACCACCGAAATTAGTAAAGGAAAAGGTGTCCTAAAACCCTTAGAGCCACAACTCAAGAAAACATATATATTTGATCCAAATCGATGATGCCAAAATGATTCCAACTCTCCTCTATTTATAGATTCCCTCATGGGGTTTCTCAAATGTGAGGGGTTGCGATGAAACCCCCAATTTGGGCTTTTTTGCCCCACCCGACCCACAATTCACCCAATTTTGCCCCAAATATTGAAGAATTGGCAGAGGACATTACAAGTTTTTGGCTTGGAAAGTATCATGTGGCTTTTGTGGCATGAACCTAGGGTAGCGAGGCAATTGGAGAAGCAGTGAGATAGGTCTAGGCATATTGATTGAGGTAGCAACCTCATTTGCAACTTTGTCTATGGCACCATAGCTTGATTGAGGGAAAACAAGGACAATGAAGGACATTCTGGTCATCTCTAGGGTAGCGACACCCTTAACTAAGCTATAGAGGGACTGTTCAGTGGAATTAAGGATTGTTAGGGCAGTTCTAGGGCAGTGGAGCCCTCCCTTTGTAATCACAAGCTCTCCGACTTACTTGTGTTACTTGTGTGGTAGCAAAGAAGCCTTTAGGCTGAATTATGACTGCGGTTTCATCTGTCAACAACAAATCAACCCCCCATAACAATGCAAAGATTTGTAGCATGGATGTGGCACCAAGTTAGTAATTGAGGTTCTAACTGGGTAGCATCATCGTCCTAAAGTCTGGGCGAATAAACATTGGACAATTCAAGGTCAAACCTTGGTAGTTGGAAGGCTAATACCTTGATCTGTGGCAAAGGTCAGATTTAGTTGACTAGGGTAGTTGAAAAGCAACAAAGAGACAATAGGGTCTGGTACTAACGCTGATTGAAGGTCAGATTTAGGACAATAGTAGTGCTAGCAACTATTGTGGACCTAAATTTGTAGTGTGAAGTATTGGGTTTATAACCCCATTTTGTATTATTGGACTGGTATCATGTGCCTGAGTTATTGATGAAAATGAATGTGAATTTGTGAGCTATTGGTTTAATGATGTAATCTTCTGTTTGCCTACACTGTTGTGTGTTTAATATCATCACTGTCTAAGATTGGAATTAGATACAATAATCTTGGTAAAATTTGTCATATGTTCTTTAATCCTAAGGGAAAAAATTCCCTAGGGACATTACAATCATTGCCTAAATTGAGATCCTTAACATCGATATCACCCTCAAAGCATTATAATAAGATAGAAAAAGCTTAACATGTCAAATCACTATCTTGTTTGAGTGATGGGTACATTTTTACTAGGGTCATGACAGAGGAGTTCAATAATTAATGCCACTAAAATTTGTTGAGAAATCTAGGGCAGACAATTGTAGTGTTTATTAATTTGATTTCTCTTTAATCCTTGACATTTCTGTGTGATTTATATTAGGACATTTTCATCATTATTTAGTTCTGTTCATCATCAAGACAAATGCCAATAAGAACACCAGATGTAGGCTGCTAGCCAGGGCCAAAAGTTAAAACCTCTCCTAGAGAGGAAAAGCCACAAAAATATCTTCTTATAAAATTCCAATGAAGACTTCCAAGACCTTGACCTTGACGCAAGCCCAAACCTTCCAAGAGATGAGCCATCCAAACCCAAACAAAGTTTGCAAAATCTGGACTGAGGGCACCCTAGGTCCTCCAACAATCTCGCATGTGTGAGCAAATATGCATGTACAAGACATCATTTCTCCTTTGTTGGCCTCCAACAGATTCACTCCTCTTCTCACACAATTTCACTGGATCAGAGCTTTCTCTTCTTCGTTAGGATCAAAGATGACTTTTTGTTGGATATGCATATTAAATGAGGTGAGGATCCTCTTTTATAGGTCTCCATGAGAGTGAATTAGGCGTCTCTAGGCCAACTTGAAGAGGGCTGGCCGACTTATCGCTTGGAGGCTTCTAGACTCCATACATTACAATAATTATTTTTCCTTTTCATTATGGGCCCTCCAAGGGTAGTACATCATGACTTTGACCCTTTGACTTGACAACAAGACCCGTAAAGCACTCAATGGGTGCTTTGACCTAGGACCACAACATGATGGGCAAGAAAACCATTTCAATAAAATAATTTTTTTTTACAAATAATTTTTTTTCTTTTCTTTTCGTTTGACAAGTGCACCAATAATTACATCAAGTCATGTCTCTAGTATAATTATGAAGACTGACACTAGTTACATTTCAACACTCCCTTTTAACTAGGGAGGTATTCATAGTAGGACAATACTTCCATTGAATGATTCTCATAAGAAGAGTCGGATTGGTAAGCCATCTTAAGCATCAACATTATGATCAATATACAACCAGCATTGTCAACGTAGCAAGGCCTTGACTAACACTCTCTATCTCTCAATAGATCAGAGCACAATGTTGGGAGGTTTTATGTGGGACACCACAGTACCTCTCAAGGCACATACCCCATACAAATGTTCACAAGGTATGTCCTTCTAGGACCATTCCTGTCTTGGATTTACACATCCTCAAAGAATTTCCTCTTCAGCTACTCTTACCTATTGGATGCCCTACCTCATCCTCAAAGAGTATCGGTCACTAGACTACCTATCTCAGATTCCAAATCCTCAAGGACTATCTGTCTCAGATGCTTACCCAATCCTCTGGATGCCATTCTCTCCTCATGGCCTTCACTAAGACTTATGGCTGTTAGTCCTAGTGTAGTGCATGACACATGAAGCAGAGAACCATATGCGTCACTCCCTCTCAACCAGGGAGGAGCTCCTTCTCAACTAGGGAGAAGTCTCAATCATTAGCTACTACGATAATAGCTCTCAGGAGTCAGACTCTATCGTTATCATCACACATGCAAATTTTCTTGAACCTCATAGGGTCCTCTATATACATCATCATGTTATAAATTTCAACTTCTTTATCATGGAGCCTTTCTTCTTCATAACTTCTTTATAGGGCACATGCCATTTTCTACATCACTTCCCTTCAACAAACTATAGTGTTGAACCAACAATCATGTCATCCTTTTTCTTCCTTGGAAAGTGATCTTTTAGTCCACATCTGGTCATCCTTCATTCAACTAACTCTTTCAAGTCATGCTTCTTTCGGGATCTTCCATCCAATCACATGAGTACTAGTTGTAGATGACATTCTACAACCCTCTTTTGGTAGCCTTGTTTCAACTCAACCAGATGAGTTTAAATATCAAAATGAACATAAAATTAAAGTTACCATCTTTATGATGGCCCTGTGCTATGTCATCATCTTCATCACTTGCATATTCACAAACTAATCATCATCGAGCTTGAACATGGCTCCCTCTTGATCATTCGGAAAGTGATCCACTAGGACATGATCATCAAACCATTTGCAACTTGCTGCCATATCTGCCATTGTGGAGTACATCACCTCCTCAGACTAAGTACCAAGGCAACAACCTAATGGAGTCAACAAATCCTTTTCATATGGTAGGATCGAGCATAACCTATCAGTATATCATGTCTTTATCAATGTCTTCCTTCAATCTTCATTAGAGTCTTTTAGCGGAACATATCTCAGCTAGTCATCTAATCAAGCTCCTCATTTTCAGGAAGAGGTCCATTGTGCTGCAATTGAACCAACAAGCTTCTTACGAGGTGTGCTCCAAAAACAAAGAGGGTAAACTATAACAATGATATCATCATGGTCATTCTTCTCAAGATGTAGAACTCATTCCATGACATCACAAAGGAGGATCCATAAATGATCCTTATTACTGGCTTGCAGCAAAATCTTTATATCGACTCGCTGACTGCCATATCAGGTTCATGAATTCTTCCCTGTGCTGTTATTAACTCTTCTAGGCATCCACAGTCGCACAATTTACCATGAATCCAAGGGTCCTTACAGTTCACTCCCGTCATGCTTGCCAAAACATAGGGTCTGCTCATCCTTGTTCCTTTACTTCTTGTACATGCAACATTCATTGACAAGTACACCCGAGCAAAGTATACAATAACAAAAGCATGATGTCAATCTGTCAATCTAAGGTTACCATGAGACTTAGAGGTTGTACTCTTAGGGTTTTCAAGTGCCAACCCTAGACCAAGGGTTCCATATATAACTCATCAACCCTATCCATGCCTACATGACATGAGCCCTAGATTGAACACAGACCCTAAAGACCAAGGGTTAGGGTTTTTATGAGGGAACAGGTTAGGGTTTCTATATGACTAGGGTTTTCCCATTATCAACAAATTTGACAACCCTAGATTCATACACCTACCTTCCATATTTCATGCTGGATCCTTAATATATCATACATACTTCAATTTTACATACCTTTGTTGTAGTGACCTCATCTTGCTTACTGGTCTCGTGCTTGTTGTCTGCAATCATATGTCTTATAGCAAAACACTGATTATTATTGTCAACAATCAACTCTTGTCCATGGTGGAAGATAAATGAAGATTTCCTGATCTCTGACAACAAACAAAACCTTCCCTTAAAGAGATAATTGTCACAATACTGCCTCTGGACTGCTATCTCTTCAAGATCAGTAAACTGTTGCTTTTCTACTTGCAACTTGGTGATGCATAGGTCCAAGGAACTGACTGCAACAATATCCCTCAAGAATGTATCAACTTGATGAAGTCTTCTTCTACCAAAATATTGACTTCGAATATTTCTTATTAAAACTAAACTTCACTGATTCCAAGGAGACATTCTTGTTGTTATTGTTACAATTGCCTAAAGCTTATATGCATGGAATTTTTACTAAATACAGGGACTCGAGTTTCCAAGATTCTTAGATGTTTTCTCTCGACAACTTCTTCTCAAACTCAAAAAAAATGATCTCGAGATTTTGATACAATATCAATTCTCATACCTTTCAGTGTCAAGGGAAGAGGTTGACGTACTGTTGATTGAGCTCGAACTATATATACTATATATATATATATATATATATATATATATATATATATGTCAGTGTTCATAACCTTCTACATGCATCCCATGCTACCAACTCTTATCTTGTACACAGATCAACGAATAATAGGGTGACCGAAGATTGATGATACGACCTAATGAGCATTTCAATCTCGGATTCTTTTGCTTCAAAACTTCAGTATCCTTGACAGTGACCCTCAAATAAGGCTTATGCTCAAAATAGTTGACCAAGAACTTGTTTTCTATACACATAATTGTCATTTCTTCGAGGATCTATGCCATTGTACATAATACATATTATTGATCTATTGACACTTGAGAATGTTGGAGGAATTATGACTGAGGGCATGAAAGGGAAGTTTTAGCTCCCTTCTTGTAGCTTTCCAATTAGGCCTATAACTTCAGATTTCCCTGAGATAATTTTGTACTCAGAATTTCGATGTCTTAGATGGACCCAATGTAATATGGTTTTGGATTTTTTTCATCAATATCCTTGATCTTGAATCTCTTTTATGCACATGAGTATCCTTTTTCAGTAGTGATTTCGTCTCCAGAGATTCAAAGATGCTCAACAACTCAAAGGTTTTGAAAGGAGAATGCAAACCTTGTAAGGTCTCTTTTGACCTTCGCTCCTTCACCAAAATGTGCGACCTTTCATATGCTGTTTGACTAGCTTCTTGATCCCTCCAAACTCAAGATTATATGCCTTCGCTTTACAAGAATAAGCCTGTGGCCTTGTTTAAGAAATTAGGGCTTGAAAACCATAGAGAAGAAGACTAATAGAATCAAAATGAATCCAGAGCTTCGATTGCTTGATCGTTCAATTTAGTTTAAGGAGTGTAGATCTTCTAGCTATTCGGCCATAAAAAATAGTGCTTATATCCCTCCAAAACTTTTCGCTCTTTTGTGTATATGGCAAAGACCTTATTTCCGCAATTAGGGCTAGAAATTGTGCCAAAAACTTTTGATCTAACAAATTGATCTAAGACATTTGCTCTCCTTGAAGTGAAATGATACCAAAATGATCTTCTTTCCTGCCCTTAATTAAAAAAACCTTGGTTTGAAACCATGTTGAGAAATCTAGGGCTGACAGTTATGGTGTTTATTAATTTGATTTCTCTTTAATCCTTGACATTTCCTTGTAATTTATATTAGGACATTTTTCATCATTATTTAGTCCTGTTCATCATCAAGACAAATTCCAATAAGAAGATCACAATGCAAACACAAGAACACCAAATGTATAGGCTGCTAGCCAGGGCCAAAACTTCTCCTAGAGAGGAAATCGACAAAAATCTCTTATAGAATTTCAATGAAGACTTCCAAGACCTTGACCTTGAGCCAAGACCAAACCTTCAAAGAGATGAGCTAGCCAAACCCAAACAAAGTCTCTGCAAAATCTGGATTGAGGAAACCCAAGGTCCTCCAACAATCTCACACGTGTGAGCAGATATGCATGTACAAGACAAAATTTCTCCTCTTCACTGGCCTCCAACAAATCCGCTCCTCTTCTCACACAATTTTGCTGGATCAAACCTTTCTCTTCTTCTTTAGGATCAGAGATGATTTTTGTTGGATGTGCGTATCAAATGAGGTGAGGATCCTCTTTTTATAGGCCTCCATGAGAGTGAATTAGGCCTCTCTAGGCCGACTTGAAGAGGGCTGGCTGAATCATCACTTGGAGGCTTCTAGACTCCATACATTACAATAATTATTTTTCTTTTTTCATTATATGAGCCCTGCAAGGGCTAGTACATTGTGACTTTGACCCTTTGACTTGACAACAAGACCCCTAGAGCACTCAATGGGTGCTTTGACCTAGGACCAAAACATGATGGGCAAGAAACCCATTTCAATAAAATAAATTTTCTTTTTACAAATACATTTTTTTCTTTTCTTGTCTTTTGACGAGTACATCAAGTCATGACTCTAGTACAATTATGAAGATCGACACTAGTTACATTTCAACAAAATCAAGGTACATATAGGGCTTGGTGCTCTTGATTAAATGCTAGTTTTGTACCCTTGTACATGACAAAATCCAATGGAAATGATGCAATTCCGTCAATCTTGAAATTCTAATAACTATTAAGTTTGTTGTATTTTGAGTGAGATCTAAAATTCTACTTTCTCCATATGAAACGCAATGAGGTTGGAACCACTCTCAAACATCTTGAAACAATTAATGGTAATGTTAAAATTTAAGTAAAAGGACTTTTACTTTAAGAATTTAATGTTGTCATTAACTACATAGCATAGGTGGGGCCCTAGGGTTGAATATTAGGTTGCCCCACATATAAATTTTTGTTTTTTTAGTTAATTTTAGAATTTGCATTTAGAGGGTCATTGGTTGCATTGTACGTCCCGTTTTGTGCCACTGGTTAGACTGGTTAAGGAGTTAAAATGGTCGGATTTTCCAACTCCACTGGTTTTGCTTCAGTTTCGGTAACACTATTTGATGCATCACTAATGACTCATCTGTAACCTCACCTCTTGTCAAATCCATGAGTTGCAACACATCACTTGAAGAATGCCACGTCACCATGCTATAAATAAACATGCCAAAAATAGCAGTTCCCCTCAAAATTAGGAAGAAAATAGAAATTGTCTTGGAAAATAGGGGGACTATGCTAGATATAGTATGTCTAAAAATAGGCATTGCTAAAAGTAGAAGTCTGTCCACATGTCCACATTATTATACTCATTAGGCTTATAATCTGTTGGGAAATCCAAATATGTTGTCAACACTGCCATGCCAAGACTGCGAAAATTAGAAATGTCTTAAATTCAACATTGCAAACATCCTAATTTTATTGCAAAAGAATGAAAAATCACAATTTTTTGGCCTAGACGATGTTTGTCAATTTTTACCGATAATTTTACGGTATCTTAATTTTGTCAATGTTTGCTGATTTTTACCCGTATTTTCTCAGCTTTATTGATTTTTTGGTTTTCTGGACCCTTGTCGATTTTATCTCAATGCTGATGTTTGCAACATTGCTCAAATTTCGATGAATCACCCTCATTGGACTTAAAACTCAGTGGGGAGTCCAAATGTGTAGAGTAGATCTGTCATACAACCACCCATTGGATTCATCTTTCAATAGGGAATCCAAATTCATGATCATAATCAACATGCAATTATTGCTAAAAATAGAAAGTGCTCACTTGTCGCCCGTAAGCAGCTCATCAAACTTAGAATCTTGCAAGGATTCTAAATATGCCATTTTCTCTGATTTGTGAGTCTCTAGACCAAACCTGCTAAAAATAGTAAGTACCATGCATGTCACCTGGAGAAGCCTCACTAGAATCCTAAGTTCATAAGGACACTGAATATGTGATCAATACCGCCGTACAAGCCCTGGAACTCAGTCTCCTACAAAGTAGGGGACTTGCCAAAAATAGAAACTCTCTACAATCTGTGTAAACTGTGTCTGATCTTCACCGAATCCATCCTGGAAGTAGTCTCCATGGGAACCAACACCTAGCCTAAACAAGCTCTATTTCTAAACCTCTAGCCTGATGAAATGTGTTGCCCTTTAACCCTCCAAATTTGCAAGTGGCAAATTTAGTGGCTAACAAAAACCATATTAAATAGGCACATAATATATGCATATAAGTAGAGAGATATTTGATATTTTCTTCAATCATGTGTGGAAGTCAATGTATAGAGATATCCCACAAAAGAGACAATAGGTTTTGGAATTACTCACAGAACTACAAGATGACATTTTTGACTAATTAACTTTTAAATCACGTTATTATTTCACTACTTTATTAACTTAACATAAAGTACCTATGTATGACTTAAAGCCCTAAGGTATTGTAATATTCTGAAAATAATTTGACAAAATTTCCAGAATTTAACTGAAGAAGATTAAGCTGTAAATTTCTTTAATCAAATTACACAATTTACACCATGAAATTATTGACCAGACTAGCAATATGAAAAAACCATAATGCTGCAACTCAAAATAAACAAGAGGGAGGGACATGCATCAAATCTCAACCTTATTGTATTAATATGAAATCTGATATTACATGCCAATACAAAATAGCTGGAAAGTGGCTGAGGTGATGGCCTTCAATCTCACCAACCAATCTCTGCAAGGTACTCAAAGGTTTTCGTCCCGGGCACAATGAACAATAGTTGTGGACAGTTTCCCCAATCTTCACAAAGGCAAAATGAATAACTCTGGATGATCCAAAAGGCTAGCTTCCACTCCATTTTATAGATATGATGGGTCTCTCTCCAGTTTTCTAGAAGCACTTTTATTTTATTATTTTATTTTTATTCTAGATGCTCCTCCCTTAATTTATTTAAGTGATTCTTTTATTTTATTTTAAGTCACTTTTCCCCTTTTGCCCTTTTTCTCCAATTAAGCACTTTCCCCTCTTTTATTTTAATAAAGTGACTAATTAAAGTCACTTTTAATCTCGGAAAATGATTAACCTATCTCCAAGTTTTCTTCAGTTACTGAAAATCACTTTTCACCATCCTATCCTATAGTTCTCTTCATCCCAGTTCCAACGAGCTATTTCACCAAGGTGTTTCTCCAAATATTCTGCTCCGATGAACACCTTTAGCCTTTATAATTAAAACATGCTTGATAATAAACCCGTTTTACGAGAATTGACAAAATGCAATGAAACCACGAATGAACTGTGCGGAACTGACCTTGATGGTAAAATACAACAAGTGAACCCTAGCGGACCTCATAAAACTCCTCAAAATCCCTCCAGGCCCTCTGATGATGTAATCTTGTTCCCGTGACTTGGCTGTCACTAACCCTGGAAACCCATCCTAACTGCATCATAAGGGAAACTGAAAATGGGGACATCACAGCTATGCAATACAACATATGACTATTTTCAATATATTTTTAACACATTTCTCTCAAATTTGATTAATTGGATTTATGAGTGTATTATTCTACTTCTATCACTATGGTGGGGCACTTTGTTGGTTTTGCTAGCTTAATTAAGTCTTTTCATAGAGAAAAGGGGTGGAAGGGCCATATACAGTGTAGGAAAAGCCAAATGACATGATAAGAGAATGCTTCCTTTCTATTTTCTGTTTGCTTATTTTTGCATATGCTAGACTTGAATTGGTTTGTCATAATTAGAAAAATTTATGTAATAAATTGGTTGTTTCAGTTGGACTAAGGGAGCAAGTATAGGATGGCATAGTGATGATAATAGACCCTATCTCAAGCAACGACATTATGCGGTATGTTTCTTATTATTTTGCATCTTGTTAAGCTATAGTTTACCAAAATGTAGAGGCAATTTTTTGTGGAATAGCCTAATTATATGCTTGTTCAATGACGAATACCAATGAAGTAGATAAATGTAAACTGTGCAGTCTAGATCATCAGTCGTTGACAATTAGACGTTTTAACATTCTTTACTATTTTGGTTTTCAGGAAGTATCTTTTAAATGAGATTATGTTTGCAAACTTCTAGGGTGAAGTCTTAGTGTTCAATACCGAAAAATTCAGAGATTGTTTTCTTTTGAAAATGCATCATATATTACATTTCAATTTTCTGCATTACATTAAATCTTACACATAAACGATCTAGGCTGAGATTCTATAGGTTACCCCACTCTACATAGGGAATTAATCATAGCATATTTGCCTTAGCCACAATCTCAAGAGGCCATATGCCCTTATGGAAAATGTGAGTTTTGGCCGAAGTTTGCACTGCCAACTCTACGTTGAATATTGTGGACTTTCCCAAATGAAAACAAGAAGCATCCCCATTGAATGTAGCTTGAGTGTGGAGACAACAATATACAATTTGTAACTTTCAAGCATATTTTTTTATTTTTTGCATACCAGAGGAACCCAACAGCCCACTTGACATGTAACTACTAGTAAACCTCTAGGGGTCTATGACCTGTCCTCCTTTCCGTAAATCTTGTCACAACTGGGGGATTTGAACCTTGAATCTCTCAGTTTTCACAGATTTCACATTACTTAGATCACCAATTGAGCTGCCCCCCTGGGACTAACTTTAAAGCATTTTGTAAATTTACAAGCTGAGTAATTAGTTTATATAAGTTTTTGCACAATGATGCATTTATTGTATTATTTTTCTATTGCCAAGATGTTTTCTTAGTACTTTAATTTTGTATATGCTGGCATATATATACAGTTATGTTGATAATTCTGGTTATGTTTGAGTTGTTAGGACATGTCTACAAGATATACTTTATTATTGAATGCCTTCTTATGCTGGATGTCTATCCCTTTTAAGAGTTTATAATGCTCATCTCGACTGTAGACTTGGGCATGATAAGAATGTCACTATATGACAGTTTAATTTATGCTTATTGTTGTGCTAATGCCTTAAAAGTACATTCAAGTTACTTTAGTGTTTATGCATCAGGTTTATGTCATTCCTTCTCCATAATGATATGGTTGCTCTCTTTATTTGATATCCGTGAAGTGTCTCTCTTTCAAATTCTTTCATGTGTTGGTTTCTTTGTGTGTTTGGTTTTGATAATATCATATCAAAGCCATGGTGAGGGAAAGTCGAAGAATCATGAAGGCCTAGGGACTGCACAGATCAGTGGTGGACTGGGGAACTACTTTTCGATACACACTGAGAAACCAAAAGGGATTTTGATGCCAGGTTTGATTTTCTAGTTTAAAATTCAACCCAATTTGTATTTTTTGATTTCACAACTACGCTTTTTAAAAAAGAGAAGCTACATTTTGAACTTTTGGTTTTAAAAGACGTTCTCAATGTATTTGCTTGATTTAAAGCAAAGTCTAAAGAGAGAACAAATTTCTTGTTTTCAATTTAAAGTCAAATTTAATTTTCCAGATTACATCGAAGTTCCAAGTAAAAAAAAAGGGCAAAACTGATTAGGGTCTGCTGTCTTTTCCTCCAGCTGACATTTGTGGGCATTACAGCGTATCTAAGACAGTACAAATGCAAATTGGGCCATAACTATACAACCTATTGTTGATTTTCTAGTGCTAATTAGACAAGCACAATTTCCTGCAATTGATAATTATTTCCAAGGATATATGGTATTACTTCAGCACATTCCAGACTATCGTTAAACAATTACATTTCAGAAAATTCAACTGTAAATTCAATAGAAACAATAAAGATCATTGTAGAAAAGCCATGCACAATAGACACCAAATTTTTTGTCCTTGAAAACCCAAACTTGGGAGAAAATCTAAGTTGCACGAAACGGGGAAATGGGTACGAGTTTCCGAAACGGGAAGCGATACGAAACGCGACCTCCCCAAATTTTGGAAACGGGGAAATGCGAATATATATATATATATATATATATATATATTAGGACATTTAAGAAATATGTGCAATCATAAAGCATATATGATACATTCTAATTTATTACATTATGATAACATTGTCAATTGTCAAAGCATAAACTATAAGTCTCTAAATTTACATCTCATTTACTCATGAATGATCACATAATGAAAATAGAAATATCCAAAATCAGCCACGAGAAATTTCTAATTTCTTGTCTCGTGCTTGATTGGGAGTCTCCTCCTGCATAGTCGAACGACCTTAGTGCTCTTGATTAAATACAAGTTTCATACCCTAGTACCCTACATGCTCTTCATTATTGGGAGTCTCCCCTACATAGAGGGCTTGATTCTCTTGATTAAATACAAGTTCCATACCTTAGTACATGATAAAATCCAATGGAAACATTGCAATCTCCCTAATCCTGAAATCCTGAAAAACAGATAAGTCTGCTGGAATTTTGAGTGAGATATAAATTCTACTTTCTCCATATAAATCAATGAGGGCGAAACCCTCTCAAACACTTGAGTCATTTCATGGTAATTTAAAAATTTAAGAAAAGGATGAAATGAAAAATAAGGAGAATATCACTTTTACTTTAAGAATTTAACATTACCATGAACTGCATATCAACACTAGGGCAAAAGTTCACTTTTATAACTTTAGACAGGCATCTAGAAGCAACTAGAAGTCACAGGATAACCTAAAAATAAATTAGGAAAATAAACTAATTTAAAAAAAAAACACAAGTAAAACGCTGAAACGTGAGTCGTATGGCCCTGAAACGCGTTTCAGGCCGTACTGGCCACGTTTCAGTTTTGTGAAATGTGGCAGTACGGCCTGAAACGCGTTTCAGGGCCGTACCAAACACGTTTCAGCGTTTCGTACCCGTTTCCATACGGAAACGCTCCCTTGCCCTACGTTTCCTGCAACATAGGAGAAAATCCAACAATCTTTTCTAGGAGAATATTTTAGTTCAACAAAAGTACAATCTGATATTTTCAAGTCAAACTTGGTCAACCCAGACCAAAAATCCAGTCCAGATCAAACAGGCCGAAATTCGTCCTTCTGCAGCTACCCAAAAATTCAGTCAACCTGAGTCAAACAGGCTGAAATTTGGCCTCCTGCAAATGCCCATAAACTCGGTCAAACTGTCTAGAAAAATCTCGATCAATGTAGTTCAAACAGACCTAAAAAAACTCGGCCAAAGTTGGACAAACTTCAGAAGTCTTCTTCTCTATCTTGCACATGTGAACAAAATATTGGAAGATGTGTTGATGATCTGAATCGACAAAATGGTGGAGGTCAAATTTGTATTTATAGTGGTCAAAAGAGTGGGTTTTGACCAAGGGTCATACCCATTCACATGGTGGGGTTGACTTGACCAATTGGGGCCGACTTGAGCACTTTAAAATTAATTAAATTTCTTTTCTTAGCCGACTTGAGTAGCTGGGGAATACCCCTCCCACAACTACCCAAAAGTCAACACTTCCTCTTAGCTAGGGAGGTATTCACCTTGACTGCCTCAAATGTTCACTTTGCTAAGAAATTTCTCCATCCCAAGAAAAGATTGAATAAGCTTGCTATGCTAATGTATTCATCCACTTCATGTTCTATTCTCGAACCATGTGGAAAGCATCATGCAAAAGGATCTAGCCACCCACTAGCCAAATTCCCTTTCACGATACAGTTAGGTAGCCCTCGACCGTGGTAAAACAAAACTAGTCCTGGGTCACTAATTAAACAAGTTGTCACTTGGAACAAGGCCAACTCTCCCCGACCAATGGTGAAACCATGGGCCAATTTACCATTCTCCCCGTGTTGTCACATGGCACTTGAATGGTTAAAATACTTGTCTAATGCTTTGGGGCATTCACTCTACCCACTAGTGAAGTAACTCTTGGAAATATGGTCAGAACCTTTTGACAGGGGGAGCACTCCAGGTCCTAATGCTCTTTGGGCCATTATCCCTAGCCACATTACATGGCACCCAGTCAATACCCTTGACCTAGGGAGAATGTTTGCCCTAATGGTACAACATCAACACTCCCTCTCAACGAGGGAGGCATTCTCAACCACTCCAAGCTTGTCCTTGAAGTATACAAACTTCATCTGACACAAAGGCTTTGTGAGAATTTCAGCAACCTGCTTGTCTGCATAAATGTGTTGGACCCTCATTGCTCCCTTCTGTACCATGTCTCAGATGTAGTTGTACTTGTTTTCAATGTGCTTCGACTTGTCATGGAAACTAGATTTTTTGAAAGCTTCACACAACTTTGATTGTTACAATATATCATGGTCATCTCCAATAGCTGATCAAACAATCCTGTGAGCAACTTCCAACACCATACTACTTCACAACTCACCAAACTAGCTACAATATACTTAGTCTCTATAGTGCTGAGTACGACAGATGTCTACTTCCTACTCATCCAAGATATCATAGTAGAACCCAAATTGAAGAAACATCTTGATGTGCTCTTCTTGTCTTTGGCACTTCTTGCCCAATCAGAATCTGTGTATCCTTGCAACTATACTTCACCATTTGGGACATATCTTAGTCCATAATTGACCGTACCGTGCAAATATCTCAAGACATGCTTTGTTGCAATCCAATGTACATGCCTCGGTTCCACCATGAACTAGCTCAGAGTGTTCAATGCAAAGCAAATATCAGGTCTGGTGTTAACTAGATACATCAAGGATTTGATCAATCCTCGATACATAGAGGGTTCCACCAAATTTGAGTTAGAGTCTCTTAGCTTCTTTAGATTGGTCACCATGAGAGTGGCCATGGACTTGTAGTCCATCATCCCAAATCAATGAAGGATTGTAATAATATACTTCCCTTGACCAAGGAAGATCTCACTCAGCTTCTTCCACACTTCTAATCCCAAGTGGTAATGCATCAAACCTAGATCCTTCATTTCAAACTCAGAGGTCAACTCCCTCTTACACTGTCAATGATAATTTTTGCTCCTTACATAAACAAGTCATCAACATATAACAATAATATCACAGGCTCACCGTTAACAACCTTGTAGCAAAGCTTGGTTTCGACATCACTCTTGGTGAAACCAAGACTATCAGGTATCCATCAATCCGAGACTACCAAGCCTGAGGTGCCTGCTTGAGTCTGTACAAAGCCTTATTTGGTTTGCAAACATGATATTTTTTCTCACGTACCTCAAGGCCTTGAGGTTGTTTTATGTACACTTCTTCCTCAATCACTACATTGAGGAAAGTGGTCTTCAAATCCATCTGATGCAATTTCCAACCCACAATAGAAGCAATAGAAATAATAGTTCTAATAGAAGTGTACCTAAAAACTGGAACAAATGTCTCTTCATATTGCTCTCTCTCTTTCTGAGATAACACTCTTGCCACAAATCTCACTTTGTACTTCTCTATGCTACCAACTGCCACATGCTTGATCTTGTAGATCCACTTGGAAGTCACCACTGAATTCCCCTTAGGTCTCGACACAATTTCCCACACATCAGTCTTCATGATGGACTGATATTCCTCCATCATGGCATCCTTCCAAACTTGCTGGTCTGCTGCCTCCTCATAGTTGGATGGCTTAGAGTCAATGATATGACCCATCAATGTTGCATATCTTGATTAGTTCTTAGTATGTTTGCTTTCCTTGAAAGTGCCATAGGGAGAAACATGTCCTCTGCATCCTGCAATGTACTTCGAAGCCATGCTAGTCTCCATTTGAACTCTTGGAGTGACAACCCTAAGTGGGTCCACTGGTTCAATGGGTCCTTGATGATCTAAAGGATGTTCCATAGATATAGAAGGACCTGAACTCACATCCTTGGGAACCTCCTATTCATCATCATGAGAGACCCTCTGGATCTCCACTAGGTTGCATCCTCCCACTAACTGTTTGTTGCATTCAATAACTAAGGTAGAGAAATCGTTCATGAGCATCTAGCTTGTCTCGTTTTTTGCAAAGGGGCTAGCATTCAATTCAGTGCACTCATCTTCTTGGCAACAAATGATTAAAGAGGTTATTGAAACACCAAAAGGGTACAAGAGCCTTGGTTATGAAAAGATTTACACAACTTCGTTATCATCAAAAAGACAATTTGTTGATAGACAATTACAATAAATACGTGATATATAGGCATAAAAAGGGTTGTTCTTCGTATCTTATGGATTGACAAATCAAAGAAACCACTCTTTCATTACTGTTATTTCAGTATGTCCTTAAGGGGCAATGTCCTTGAAGGTTGTTGATTGTAGTGGAGGGGAGAGATGCAACAATCACCTCCACAATTCTCATTGATGCAATAGAAAATGTGTGGTAACAAAATGCTATCCAATTCATCATAAACACCACACAGGTTTGTAGAGTTCTTGGCTTAGATTGTGGAGGTTCAATATTTTGGATTCCATGTGCAATCCATTTGTTGAACCTCATGCTTGCCAAGATTGGCAAGATTGCGTGGATCAGTGAAATATATGTAGCATCAAAGGAGAACCAAATTTTGATCAACAATCACTCAATGTCTCAAGCCACATATCAGGGTTTTGCAAAGTTGAAGCTATTAAAGGTACTCCCTTTTTAATTAGTGTAATTTTCATTATGAATTCTTAATTTTAATTGTATATGATCTTTGATTCGAGATTTGACTTCTCAAAACTTATGTAGGTTGCTAAAACCCATTTTGCCTCTCACACTCTAGTGATAAAGAGGCTTGTATAGGTTAGACAAGCATTGCAAGCTATGGTCATTAACCCTCTTTGGGAATTGTGGAGGACTTCAACTTCTGATAGAGGACAAAGAATAAAGAGTATCATTCTTGATGATGAATGGTGGGACAAGATCCAATACCTTTTACAGTTCACATAACCAATCCTAACCATGATTCGGGCATTTGACACAGATATATCTTGCTCGAGGGAAGTCTATGAAAACATAGATAGTATGTTGGAGAGGATAAGAGAAATTATCAAAGCAAGTGAAAGTGATCCCTTTGAAGTATTTTACAATGAAGTGAAGGACATAGTTACCAAAAGTTGGAACAAAATGGCCACACCATTACACCTTTTGGCATGTGCACTACACCCCAAATATTGCCATTCCAAAATATTGTCTTTACTTTGTAGAACGACTCCCAACAAGGATTTTGTAGTGGTACAGTGATATAAGGCAACTTTGACGAAAATCTATGAGGAAGTGCACGGGAATTTGGAGCATTTGTGCAATCCACTAGTAGCTTTTTAGATCCACTAGCCATGGATGATTGGGGGCATATGGGTTCTATCACTTAGTAGGTTTTCCATGGTGGGGACAACATTCATATGTCATATCAAGCCACAAGGTTGTTATCATAGGGTGCCAATTCCTCATCAGCTGAGAGGAATTAGAGTACATATGGCTTCATCGATTTAGTGAAATCAAACAGATTGGGAGCAACAAAGTGTTGGAAATAAATCACTACTGAGAGGGGGGGTGAATCAGTACTGACAAAAATTAAGCTTTTTTCAACCTTTTGCCAATTCATTACACAGCCAATATACAATATATAGTCAATGGATCTGAGAAAGTAAACAACACTAAGAATTAGTACATAAGAACCATAACAAACATCAAGACAATTATGCACAAGGACACAAGTGTTTATGGTGGAAACCCTTAAGGGGAGAGAAACCACCTTGCTGCTGCTGCGTTGCTTCTCTTTCTTCTATTATTAATCATCAAATTCTTTACATAGTTTAGCAACCCATCACCAGCCAGGAGCCACCTCCCCTAAAATAGTTTGCTGGCCACTACTAACTGGGAAACCTGAACTCCCTATCAAAATGTTTGCTGGCCACTACTAGCAAGGAGCGACTACTCCTATCTTGGTAAGCCACCACTATTAGAGACCCCAACCTCCTTAAACTCTACGGGCCACCCTTTCATGCATTTTCCAATTGGGCTTGAACATAACCTCTCAGTAGCACATCAACAACTCTCTCACAAACTTTGATTCAACAAAACAACTCAACATACACAAACCCTCTCAAACAACCATCCTCATCAAAGACACTCATATCATCAACATATAGACATTATAGATCTTTATACAGTAAGATATAGGGCATGCATATCAATCATAGCAACATAAGACTCAACCATTCATAAACATGGCATTAACCAACTCTGCCACTTATGCTTCGTCAAACCTGTTGAAGAATGTAACTAGTGTCAGTCTTCATAATTGTATTTGAGTCATTATGTAATGTATTTGTCAAAAGAAAAAAAAATAACTTTTATTTTCAAAGAAATTGACTTATTAAAGCATGGGTTTCATGCTTGGGTCAATGGTTTTTTAGGTCAAAGCCTCCATTGCAGGCTCTAGGGTTTATGTCAATTGTTCTTGTCCATGTCATAATGTAAAAGACCCTTCTGTTGAAAAGTAACTAGGTTTGGTCTTCATAATGACATGTGTAATTGTGATTTTATGTAATTGATGAAAAGAAGAAAAATAAAATTATTATTGTAATGCTTGTCTCATGGGTCTCATGTGCAAGGAATTTTATTTTTAGTATGACTCCCATTGTGAGTCCTTAGGATAGGTCATAAAGTCAAATTGAGTCAATGTCATGTATGATGTAATGTTCCTAAGTAGGAATACAAGATATTAAGCATACAATTTGTTCAGCAAATATAAAAAACGAAATATATATTAATCTCCCGTGGAAACACTGGAAATAGAGAACTGTTGAGCCATGTTATTACTTCTTTAGGAGCAAATAGAATAGCAAAATAGAATGGTGCACCTAGGCTTGTCTCAATGGACAAGCATGACAAAACCCAGGTGAGAAAATGTTGAATTGAAGGCTACTACAACTGCTGCAACAAACTGAATTGTGCTGCCCCAGAAAACTGCTCTGTTTGCCGAATTCAAAAGGCTGGAATCACTGCTTCTCGTGCTCATAAAATTATGAGATTTCAGCTCCTTTCTCCTTGGCCTAAACCCAGAAAAGCCCACGAAGGAATTGGCCAAATGTTGACCTTGGAATTTTGGCCCAAATTCCCCTTAGCTCCTTTAGCTGTTGGCTGAGTTGGGACCCCTGTTTGACCCCTTAGATCTGCCCAGAAAATTCTATAAATTTAGGAGTGTGATCCTTGCCCAAAACCCAAAAAAACCCAGAAAGCGTTTCCCTTGGTTCCAACCTTCAAAAATTGACCCTTCACAACTTGGCCCTCCTTCAATTTCGAACTCTGTTGCTGTGACTGATCTTGTCAATCTCTGCTTTCCCAACCCCAAGCAATCCTCCTCAAATGGCCCTCTAAGTGATCTCCTACTTCTCCCGACCAGCTCAACTCTACAATTCCTTCCTCCAACTCCTATGTGAGCCTAGTGATGGCTTTCTGCGCAGGCCTAGGTAACTGTAAATCAGACTGCTGGGATGTTGGCTCTGCTGGCCCCAAACTCGCAAGCAAGGCTGACCCTTTGCTTCTTTCCCAATCCTCTAACTCTCCCGGCAAATGCTTGATCACTGATAGCTCCAAGCTCCCCTTGCGTATTCTCCAACTAGCCAGAAATATGCACTCCTTGTTATGGCTGAATGGTAGTGCTGTAACACACCCAGAATTCCTAAAATATTTATGGAACTGCATCTCTATGGCGGGCACGGAATATCCCCTGAAGTAGAGGTTGAATCTCCCGCTTGAGAGATTCATGGCTAAACAGCTGGTTGACTTAGCTAAGCAGCAGAGCGAACAATCAAGTAATTTTGATTGCAAGGTGTAAGAATAAAATTCAAAATGAGAGCTGCTCCCTCCTTATAACTCATTGGGCCTCCCTAGCTTCATGTGGGCGCCTCCATCCACCCATTCGACTTTTCCTCCAAGCTATTCGAATGGGCTAATTCGAACTCCGATGTGGGTGGCCCCCACATTCCAGTAGCAACCAAATAAAGTCGAATTGCCTCATAAGTTCCTAAGTCGAAAATGATGGGTTCTCTTCCTTAGCCAAAATTGTGCAAAATTGTGTAGCAGCACCCTGTTACAAATGTATTTGAGAAGGGACATGACAATCCTCCCCTCCCAAATGTTTCTTGCCCTCAAGCAACCTCAAGGCTGGGTGCTCCAAAATGTGCTCACCTTCCCAGGTGGCATCCACATCCGGAAAGCTCCTCTATGTAGCAAAAATCGCTTTTCCTCAAGCAATGCCTGGGCAAACATCCTCTCTAATTGTTGCTTCCCACTATCACTGCAAAATGTGCCAGGGTCCCAGATGTGCCACTGGATTGTGCTTGACCTCTGTACTGTCCTAATATGAAAGAATCCTTCAATACCAGGATCCCAGGCAATCTTGTCCAACATGAAACTCCCCTCACTCCACTCACTATCCTGCCCGATGAAAGTAACAGAAGTCCCCTGCTCCATCAGTGACTCGCTAAAGCCTAATGGAAGATCTGTATGATCTCCCCCTGCAGTAGCCGGCGCATCCCTAAAGGTTATTGAGCTGTGAAGAGATGTGATGCCCCAGTTCCTTGCTAGTCCCAAAGTGGTGCCACCATGTTGACGTTGCGCTACTCTGACTATGTCATACTCCCCATCGTGCGTAGTCGGTATCTACCTCTCGTGGAACTCGATGGTAGAATACTGAAAGAGGCAAGACACATCTTGCATGGCCATCTCCATGGCACCAAGGCCTACCCATCCAAATCTAACTCTGAACCTATGCAGCAACAGAGAATGTTTGCCTCGCCATATGATGAAACCCTCTGTGAACCCCCATGTGTCATCCCAAGAACGAACTATATTACTCTCTGCCACGACTCCTCTCATCACGAGTGCTGTATCGATCAACTGAATCCATGTATCCCATAGCCGGACCTGCTGCAACATAGCCCTGTCAACCGATGGAATCCCTCTAGCCCTCATCTCTAGTCCCTGCATGTGATCACTATATAGGCTCCATATATCATGGGCTAATTTGATACATGCTAATCTACATTGTGCTTGCCACTGTGTAGTACCGAAGATTGTTGGAAGCCATGTGTGCCAAAGATCTACCCCTTGAATGCAACCAAAAGATGGGTATCCGATACTTGTAATCGACTCAGGGTATGTGGATCCCTCCTGTCCTTGCCTACCATCTCCCCTAGGTTTGCCACTCGCCCTCTCGATAATGTACCAATATAAGGTTTGGAGCTTGGACACATATTGGGAAACTACCTCAGTTGTACCTAGTATCCTCTGCTCATGCATGGTCTCGACATGCCCTGAGAAAAGAGTGACACATGTCTCCCTCGTGACTAGTTCCGTAGATGTAGGCTCGGTGATGAACGATATGCCACCCCTGCAGATGATCACCTCATCCCCCAATCTGTGGCTGTCAACTGACGCAACAACCCAATGCCACTGCTGAAAAGTCTCCCCCCTACTACGCTGATTGTCACCCAAATATCTCGGGTGAGCTCCTCGTCCTCTGCTGCTCATGCCCAGAGTGCAGAAATTCGACAACAAAATTGACTGCGCTCGTGAGGGATGTAGAAGAGGGTCAGGTATGTGAGTCCTGATGGATACCATCAAGTATCGCTTATCTGTATCCACGTCGAGCCCAAAGGTATGCCTGGTGTTTTCGTCCAAGGGTCTCCCTGGAGGCAACACTCCAAGACCTTGCTGTCCGACACTATACACCCCTGCGTACCACTGATCATCCTGGTACTCTTGGACATGCCACTGTACACGGTGGCCTACCCCTGTACATTGTTGGATGCCCTCGACTACGACTATGCCATCCTATAATGTCTTGTATCCCGCCTGTGTCACTTTCCTTGTCACTCCCCACATGCACTCAATGCGATGTGAGGCACTCCCACTCCATAGAGCAGTCCAACATACTTCGGCACACCCCCATGCGTCTCCATGCCCATCTGCAGACCACTGCTCCACGCTAGATGCTCCTACCCATCCCTGAACAAGATGGCCTAAAGATGTGTACATATGCGTCGACCCGCATCCAACCCGGATCATCACCTCCACTATCGCACCACCATGCTCTCTGATGAGGGGACCTCCCCTCCAACTCCTCGCTAAGGGATCCAAGAAGTGAACCTCCCCAGGTGACAGCAGCGATGCCACCATTGCTCTGCTCCTCTGTGTCTCACACAAATGCGAAGATTCCCAACTCCATACAAGGCACTGTCTAGAGGCCTGCCAATGCCACCTCCTCCGACAAACTCCCGGCAGAGTATGCTGATTATCCTAAGACCCCATGTACAATTGTGTAAAATTTTGAAGATGTTCTATGCTAAGAGCAATTTCACTTTTCTCACAGCAATCATACAAGTAGTTAAGCAAAATGCAGATAGAAAATATAAGCAGATCTTACAGAAGACAAATCAGAAACAGGAAAAATGTGTGTTCGTTTCGGCGGTCAACAGGATGCTTCAACCAGCAAAGTCTCCTTTGGTCAGCCAGCCCAGATGTGTCACAACAACCCTCCAACCAGTAGATGAGTCAACCCAAGTCAATTCTGCAAAAGTCAACGCTGTCCTGAAAAGTCAACGCAGGGGCAGCAAGCTAAAAGTCAACGCAGCAGCAAAACGGTCAACCCTTTGACCTCGATTTTTATGCCAGGTAGTACGGCCTTCAAAAATCGAACCTTCCACAAGTTTTCAGCTTGATTGGACCAAGCGTTGACCAAAGTCAACGCTGGTCAAACTTTCTGCGAAACCCTAGCAGCAGAAAATCGTACTACAGCTCAGCCGTACGGTCTGTCCTTTTCGTCCTTCCCACGTGTGGCTGAAATTCGTCCTCCAGGTAGCTCGTACTCTTTAGGATGAGAGAGGAAGATGTGAGTTGTGTTGTGATGAAATTCTCTCCAACTTTTCCTGTATTTATATCCATCAATGAGGGTGTGTGACACATCTGTTGGGCATGTGAGCCTACATACTGGCTGACCTTGCACATATAATTTATTAAGAATAATAAATTCAAAATATAAGTTCTGCTCATCGGATTAAGACTATTTTTATATGGATTTTACACCTCTCACAAAGAGGAATCCAACAAAAATATTAGCCTCTTAATCTGAGCATCAGAACATGGAGTTTGGACCTAGTTGTCCAAATTTAACACTTGGGGTGCTCCCGTAATTTTTGTCAAGAAGAAAGATGGATCCTTAAGATTGTGCATAGATTATCGAGACTTGAATCGAGCTACGGTAAAGAATCGATATCCTATGCCTCGAATTGATGACCTCTTCGATCAAATGAAAGGAGCTGTTGTCTTGTCAAAAATTGATCTTCGATCAAGCTATCATCAACTAAGGATTTCTGAAAGTGACATTTCTAAGACTGCATTCCGAACACACTTTGGGCATTATGAATTTACTATGGTACCATTTGGATTAACTAATGCACCAGCAGTATTCATGAATCTTATGAACAGTGTTTTCCGCAAATATCTTGAACAATTTGTACAAGTCTTTTTAGATGATATTCTCATCTATTCCAAGAATGAGAAAGAGCATGAAGACCATTTACGAATAGTATTATACTGCCTTAGAAAACACCAGTTATATGAAAAGTTATCCAAGTGTTCGTTCTTTCAGAAAAAGATTCATTACTTAGGTCATATCATATCAGGTGAAGGGATCTCAGTAGACTCTGAGAAGGTAAAAGCAATCATGCAATGGCCAATACCAAAAAATGCATATGAAGTACGAAGTTTTATGGGTTTAGCCAGTTACTACCGAAGATTTGTGGAAGGATTCTCCAAAATTGCAAAGCCGATTACAACTCTTCAATGTAAATGTGTTAAGTATGAATGGACTAAAGAATGTAATAAAGCATTCTTTGAACTCAAAAGACCACTGACCAGTGCAGCAATCTTAAGAGTCCCTGATATGGACAAAAATTTTACGGTATTTATTGATGTATCCAAACATGGGTCAGGTGCAGTATTAATGCAGTATAGAAGAGTAATAGCATATGTCTCAAGAAAGTTAAAGCCTCATGAGGAACTCTACGCTACTCACAATTTAGAGTTAGCCGTTGTAGTACTAGCTTTAAAGATTTGGAGACATTATCTAGTGGGGCGAAGTTTTACACTTAAAAGCGACCATCAAACTCTACAATATTTGTTCACCCAAAGAGACTTGAATGCTAGACAAAGACGATGGAGTGAATTCCTAAGTGAATATGACTTTGGAATATCATATATTAAAGGAAAAGAAAATGTAGTCGCAAATGCTTTACGCAGAAGACCATGGATATTCTCCCTCATACCTATCAAAGTGGACTTAAGGCAACGAGTACTAGAACATCTCATAAAAGATAGCTGGTATTTAAAGGTAAGATATAGTCTTGATAGTAAAAAGCCAAAAGAATCTAAGTTTGAAGGATATGAACTAGAAGATGATGGAATCTTACGATTTCATGGAAGGATGTATATTCCTGATAATAGGGATCTTCGAGACACCATCCTTAAGGAAGCCCACAGAGCAGTATATTGTGCACATCCTGGAGTAAAGAAAATGTATACTGATACCAAGAAACTCTTCTTCTGGTCGGGCATGAAACGTGATATCGTTCAATTCGTTGCAAGATGTTTGGAATGTCAACAAGTAAAAGTTGATCATTGTCATCCAACAGGTCTCTTACAACCTCACAACATTCCTATGACCAAATGGGAGATCATTTCTATGGATTTTATTACTGGGCTACCTCTTACTTCTCAAAAACACAATGTTATTCTGGTGGTAGTGGATAAATTAATGAAAAGTGCCCATTTCGTTCCCGTAAGAGATACTTACGAAGTTGTTGATGTAGCTTGAGTATTCATAAATAAAATTATCAGATTTCATGGAGTACCTAAAAAGATCATATCAGATAGAGATTCACGATTCACTTCAAGATTCTGGACTTGCATGCAATCAGCCTTAGGAACTCAACTAAATTTGAGTACAGCTTATCATCCTGAAACTGATGGGCAAACAGAAAGGGTAAATCAAGTACTTGAAGATATGTTGAGGATGTATGTTATGGATCAGCAATCGCACTGAGAAAAGTACTTATCCTTAATCGAATTTGCATACAATAACAGTTACCAAAGCTCAATCGGAATGTCTCCATTTGAAGCATTATACGGCAGACTTTGTAGAATACCATTAAGTTGGGACAGGTTAGAAGATCAAGTGATAATAGGGCCAGAATTAATCCAAGAAATGAAGGAGCAAGTGAAACAAATTAGACAGCTATTAAAAGAAGCACAGGATAGACAAAAGAGTTATGCTGATGCTCACAGAACTAATAGGAAAAATGAAGTAGGGGATGAGGTTTTCATCCACATCATACCAAATAAAAGCACTATTCGATTTGGAAAAGGGGCAAAGTTGTCACCTCGATTTATTGGACCATTTAAATTCACGGAAAGAGTTGGACTTGTCGCCCATCGTCTTGCACTGCCACCTCACTTGCATAAAGTTCATAATGTATTTCATGTATCTGTATTAAGGCATTACATAGCTGACCAATCTCATAACTTTCAATGGAAGGAACTGCAAATATCAAACGAAGGAATCATATCGGTCGAACCATTACGTATACTGGAACATAGGGTTCGACAGCTCAGGAATCGTCTAGTAGACCAAGTTAAGGTCTAGTGGGACAAGCCTAGTCCTAGATCGGCTACTTGGGAAGATACGGAAATCATGTCAAAAGTACCCCAACTTGTGTCAATTTTGAAGAACTTTAAACCATATTTTGTATATATTTACTTTGCTTTAAATCAAAAACTCAAAACCATTTTGGATGATCACATATAAACGTAAATTTTTATGATATGTTATCTGTTTAATTCTACTGGTACATGGATACCAAGACGGAATATGTTATTAATCTTACTGAATTATAGTTATCAAAGTAAAGTTTAAATATTTGAGTAATTTTGCTTCCGATGGGAATTAAGATATTATAATTTTATTTCATTTATGCATATCGATATGATTGATGAGATAGAAATAAAAGAATGATCACATTTTAATATGAAAGCTAATAACATGAGTAGGATATGGCCAAGTATGTTATATTGTAGTTAACATGAATGAATTACACATAAATTGTTTATTTTCAATATATTGATGCATATTTTATAAATGTATGGACAAGTGTTTATGTTGCAGATAACATCATTACCAAGATGACCATGTGATGACAAAAACTTCAGAACAATTAAGGCTCAAGAGATTCATGATAGGGTGTTCACCCTGGTCCCACTAGGAGGGGTAGAGGTATTACCCACCGTTTATCCTCCGAAACCTGGAATCATGGGAGGACTGTGCAAATCACGCTCCCCTAGACGTGTGATGATGACTACCAAATGCCTATTGGGCAATCAGGTTGATATAATCGACGCTGATACCCTTAAAAACCTATGAATGGTTAGTTAGTATAGCCAATGCCATGGCATACTCTAGTAGAGGACAGATAGGATGGAAGCGGAAGAGATTAGGAAGGATAGGATGATTATAGAGTAGCTAGGAAACCCACTGGGGCAAAACATGGATATTATAGTTGTAAAATTTTCAAATATTAAAGAAATCAAATTCAATTTTGCAATGTAAAGACTTATATACTCATAATAATCATTAATATATTTTAGAAACCCTAACTTCGGGACTAAGTTTTTGGAAGAAGGGATGTATGTAATGACCCACCTATAGCTATAAATAAAATACAAGTATTAGCATACATACGAGGCCTCCATACGATAGCTACGTATGCATGGACCCGTATGTAACACACTATATATATGATAAACCCTCAAATGAATAGAAAATGTTAGTTTTAACGTTAAAATATTAATTTGTAAATTAAAATTTATGAAATTAATTAAATTAATTAAATTATAAAGTATAAATTAAATTAATTCATTAAAATAATAAATATATTTTATCAAATCAAATTTACATATTCGAATAAAATCACTAAATCAAATAAGATTTTGTTTTATAAAATCAACATGTATTAAAATTTGGACACAGAGATGGAGGGAGGCGGTGAACAGAGACTTAAAAGAAGGAAGGTTATCTTGAGAGGGGGGGAAAGAATGAAGGGGCGGTTGGAGGAAGCACAGTTGAGAGGAGGAAAATTTGTAACACAAAGTTATCAACAGTAAGGACTAAGCCTTGTTTGTTCTGAAGTTTTTGGGCACGGGGAAACAGATTGCAGCAATTGAGAAGCATTCTGGACTGAGTACCTAGGTTGTACTTAGTTTGGTTGGGAAGTTATGGTCTTTTGGTAAAGGGAGAGAGAGATGGAGCAATTCTAAAGCCTCTTCATCCGCAGGAAACCAAGTAGGTACTTCTCATCAAATCAATCAATTTGATATATGAAATTTTGTTAAATTTTAAAACAGGTTCATGAAGATTTCATATTCTATTCAGAGTAAGTAGTTGTTTAAATTATTTACAGTCTTTACACAATATAGTCTCAACATCTACAGATCAACAGTTGAAAGAAAACAAACACACAAGTGACACTGTTATTTTTGGATAACTCATCCCCGAAAAAACCCAATGCAGGAAAATCGGTGCAGCAATTCCGAGGGTTTATTATTATGCAGTATTTCCCTGAGTACAACTAGGTGCCAAACTAGCTCACCAAACAAAGAAAAACATCCAACAGTAATACCTCTCTGTTTGGAAACAGGTATTCAAAAAACTTGTCCCACGAAACCCTCTCCAACAACTCTAAAGCACTGCGTCAACCTTCTGCTGCTCTGTGTCAGCCTCAGAACCCTCGCGAACCCTCTGCGTCAGCCCTCTAAGGCACTACGCACCCTCTGGGACCCTTTGCATCACTCCTGCTGCTCTGTGTCAGCCTCAGAACCCTCGCGAACCCTCTGCGTCAGCCCTCTGAGCCACTACGCACCCTCTGGGACCCTTTGTGTCACTCCTGCAACCCTTTGCATGGATGACGCAAGCCCTCTAGCCTCTGCGCTATCTCTGTTGGACTCTATGTGGCCTGCTTTGGCTTCTGCGTCTGCCTCTCTGCTTCTGCGTCTGCCTCTCGGCACTATCCCTGCCTCTCTGTCCAGTACTCACTGACCCTCGCTGTGGATCACTGATTCGACTTTACTTAGCAAACCCTACTCAAGTAAATCGAATGATTGATCACTCTGGCGTGTCTTCCAACTGACCCTCAAGCCTCCTCTTATACTTTTCTTATTCGTCCTTCAACGGCCGAGATTAAATCTCTAATCAACGGTTAAGATTAGATTTGGCTTGATCCATGACTTTTGGAACCTTCTAACTCAGTTTTATATTAATACCCATTAATATTTTATTTTTCCTAAGTTTAGACTTAGGAACTCCATTAAAAATATTAATCATTTTAATATCTCCCAAACCGGTTAGAATCTGCCCAAACCATTTCTGGGTCTTGGATATCTCATGTGCTTTAGCCTCTCCACCAATTTTTATGGCTAGATCACATCTGATGCCACCCCAAATCAACACTCCCTCTTAGCGAGGACTATGCTCTAGTAATACTCCACACTAAGCATCACTTTGATTATACGGTACCGGTACTTGTGCTGAGGCTAGGCCTCCCCGCCCAACATCCTCTGCACTGTTACATCCTGTACTGTTGCCCATGGCCTTACCACTGCCACTGTTGCATCCGTACGTGTTGTTGTTGGTCCTTTCTCCCAACATTGCATTTGCACTGCAACCCCCTCTCATCATGTTGCATCGTGCTACTTTTAATTGCAACTGCGCTACAACTCAGTTACTGTGAAGTAAGTAACTGATCCACCCAACTTCTAACATCCCTATCAGGCTAGAAACACTCCCGATGCTGAAGCTCTCTCTGTCGTTAACAAGTGCTCCCTCTACTGACCTCTGCGTTGCTGCAACAACTCCTTGCATCTGGCACCGCTGCAAACCTCTCTACCCCATCCTGCATTGTTGCAACACTCTCTGTGCCTCTCACACTGCTACAGCCTGCTAGCCTCACACTGCCTAGGGACTCCTGCACTGTAGCACTCTATGTTGCTTCATCTGCATCCGTCTCTACCCACATCCGTCGGTCCTGCTACTCTCTCTTTGGGGCTCACGTAGCAAGGTATAATCCAAGAGGTTGGGTACCTCAAGGATCCTGCCCCTCATCGCCTGTAATCCTCTTGACTACAGCTCGATGTCTCCCCACCTCTTCTCTAGAGGTACATGAGCACTCGCGGCACAATCGTCATCCTCCTCGACCTCTTTCTCTGCCTTCGCTAGCACTACCTTAGAGTCAGATGCCTCTCCCTTACTCTTCTTCTTAGGAAACTGGTTCACATAATGCCCCAGTTCCCACAGTTGAAGATTTTGACCTTAGAGAGGTCATTTTTCTTCCTCTTCTCCTGTTTTTCGCAGATGCCAGAGCTACATCCTCTTCCTCTTCCTTCTTGATCCGAACTCCTTTGTTGCTACTTCACGTCTTGCTCAGCCTTCTGATCTCCTCTTGGCAAAGAGCCACCCACAATTCTTCCCAATCTAGAAGATCTGCCCTGCCCCGTATGCTCTAGACAAATGTCTCCCACTCCTCGGAGACTGCAGTAAGTGCGGTTCTCACCAACATCTCCTCATCCGGCGTGGCCCCTATGGAAGTCAGTTGGTCCCGAATCTCCTTCAACCAACCAAAGAAGTGATCTATCTGCCCCCCCTTCTGCATCTAGTATGACCGCAGCTGATTCTCAAGTAACATCTTCCTCTACACAGAAGTATGCTGGTGCAACTTCTTCAAGACGTCCCACATTTCTTTTGTCGTCTCCTTCTCGGCAATATGTTGGACCACATGATCCTTGACCCCATCAAGGATGATGCATTTCGCCTTGGCCATTGCCTCCTCGTACTTCTAATTATCAACTGCGTCAACTAGAATCGCCACATTTCTCAAGGCAAAGGCCTTGATGCAATGTCTATCTAGAATGGACAGGATCCTAGCCTTCCAGACCACAAAGTTGGACGCACCGTTCATCTTGTCCTGATCCCTTAGCCCCTTCATGGTCATCTCTCTGCTCTTCTCATTGACTCCTCCAAGTCTCTCTACTTCCCTCTGGAAGTTCTCTCTTCGACTCCTACTGAGTCTCTCTACTTCTTGCCTAGAAGTTCTCTGCTAGACTCCCTCTCAGCCTCAATTTCCCTTCTGGAAATCCTTCTGCCAATCGTTAACTTGCACCTCTCTGATCTTTTGTGCACCTGCAACACTAATCCGGATTCCTTGGCTAGAAATTCGCCTCTGTAGCAACTCCCTCTACCTTGGTTTTGCCCTGTTAGGTACTATTCTGCCCACAGTACCCCACCAGCTTCGCTCTCGCAAACTGCCCATAGCTTCCTATGCCCTAGCAACTAAAGGACTGAGCCTCTAGGTTGTGCGCAATCCAAGCACTGGCAAAAATGCTCCCTCAGCCAACTGCGTCAACCCTCCTGGTCTCTGCGTGAATCTGTGTGAGCCTTTTTCTGCCCTCCTTAGCCTTTGCATTGGCCTCTCTCTAGCCCAAATTGATGACGCAGTCCCTCTGCGTCAACCCTTCTTCTATCGCTTTCTGTAGAAATTTTGAATAATTTGACACATATTCAACAGAGATTATCCTGATCATGTACTATTGCGGAAAACATACACAATACATAAGCTCCTCTACGTTGATCATCAATATAGCAGCATCAATAACAATAAAACATCAAGAGCATTCACACATTAACACAGTATGTATCCCGGGGAAAGCATCTCGCTAAAAACCCCAACTATCTGTATATTAATGATTGAGTCATGTAACATTACAAAGTACAATGCTTATCACAAGCTATCCAGTACCAGCTCCACCTGTTACACACAATACAGCTCAGATCTGAATCAATCACTGGCTCAAATCTCTTCCGCTGCTTACCTGCCTCCGCTGCTCAATACCTGCACAAGAACCGGTGATAATTCCAAGGCAGCCACGTCTTTCCTTGGCTAAATCACGTATAAACAAGCTACAATACGTGCAAACTCATTGGCATACTCAATCCCCTGATTTGTGCAAGATCTGGTGCACAACTATAGTCACAACTGATAGCAATCTGATTTTCTAACACCTGTCCCTGCTGAACTGAACATGCACTGACATGCAACTGAGTTAACTGATGTATTCATTAGTTGTATTATGAGTTAATAACTTGTGAATTAATTAATAACTAATTCACCCAACTCGTCTCTAGTCTATTTGCCAGTTAGACTAAATACAACCAGTTTAACAAAGCTAAACTGAACACAACTCCATCAACTGCACCTCCAGTCCACTAAACTCAACTCACTTGAGTTCTAACTGAAGTCATGCATGCAAATATTCAACTAACCCATAAGAACCACATATTTCCTTCATGCAATTGCATGTGCCACATCCGTAGCTCGAACTGAAGTGCTCAAAGAGAATAAGATTAAGTTTATAGTCCAAATATTATTGTGAGATAATAATATTTGACTTTTCTATTTTTGACAGCCAGTCTAAAAATAGACTTGATCACTCACACTGTGATCATTCACACTTTCATCAAAAATAGAAGTCCATCTATTTTCTCAACTTGATCAATCATCCATAAACAGCAACCTGCAATCCATAGACATGATCCATATGTCTAAAAATAGACATAGTCTAAAAATAGACTTGCGCCAAAAATAGCCTGCGGGGCCACTTAGTGAAGGCGACTCTTTTCACTAAGCTCCATCATCTTGTTGCAATCTCAACACTCCCTCTCGACAAG